>JASVEL010010759.1:0-120179 GCA_032618575.1 Nicotiana noctiflora | reverse complement strand
GAGGCTTCGTACGGCACAGTCTTGTTAGAAGAGTTATGCGGATCATAGAGTTCGAGAGTTGTCTTTAATGGTTGGTGACAAAGTATTATTGAAGGTTTCACCTATGAAGGGTGTCATGAGGTTTGGGAAGAAAGGAAAATTGAGTCCTAGGTACATTGGTCCTTTTGAGATACTTAGGAGAGTTGGAGAGGTGGCATATGAGTTAGCCTTGCCGCCCAGCTTATCCAGCGTTCATCCAGTATTCCATGTGTCTATGCTCCGGAAGTACATCGGAGATCCGTCTCATGTATTAGATTTCAGTACCATTCAGCTTGATGGTGATCTATCCTATGATGTGGAGCCTATTGCCATTTTGGGACGTCGGGTGAGAAAATTGAGGTCTAAGGAGATTGCATCAGTTAAGGTTCAGTGGAGAGGTCGACCCGTGGAGGAGGCCACTTGGGAGATCGAGCGGGAGATGCGGAGCAGGATATCCTCACTTGTTTGAGACTTCAAGTATGTTTCTTGACCCGCTCGAGGACGAGCGTTTGCTTAAGAGGGGGAGAATGTGACGACCCGGCCCGTCGTCATGGGAATTACCACCTCGTTATGTTGTAATTTCATGTTTTATGCTTTTATATTAGTGTTAGAGTCTATCGGGTGAGTTAGGAGTGATTTGGATTGAAAATGAGGCATATAGCCTTTTTGAAGGAAAACTTGAATAAGGAAGGTCAACCCGGAGTTGACTATTTGGTTAGAGGTCTCAGAATCGGATTCCGATAATTCGGTTAGTTCCGGGAGGTGATTTGTTACTTAGGGGAACGATCGGAATTGAATTTGGAGGCCCGGTGTAGAAATAGGCTTGAATTGGCTAAGGTTGAACTTTGGCGGAATCCGAACGATAGGTGAGATTTTGATCCGGGGGTCGGAATGGAATTCCGACAATTGCAGTAGCTCCGTTAGGTGAATTTGGATGTGCATGCAAAATTTTAGGTCATTCAGATGTCGTTTGGTCGGGTTTTTGATGGAATGTGTAATTCGGAAGTTTTGAAGAAACTTAGGCTTGAATCCGTAATTAGTGATTTTGATGTTTAGGATGGTATTTTTATGATTGGAACAAGTTCGTATCATGTTTTGGGGTATGTTGGTGGTTTTCGTTGGGGTCCCGGGGGCCTCGGGGTGAATCTGGACCACTATCCGGCACTTTGGAACAAGGAATGGGTCTGCTGGAATCTGCAGATCACTGGGCACATTTTAAGCCTTCGCGTTCGCGAGGGCAAGGCCCGCGTTCGCGTAGGCTGGTTATCGTGGTCATCGCGTTCGCGAGAGGGAGTCACACGTTCGCGTAAGAGAACGAAGGGAAGCATCGCGTTCGCGATGGTTAGGGTCGCGTTCGCGTAGCTAGAATAGGCGAAGCATCACGTTCGCGTGGTCAGGGACGCGTTCGCGTAGAGTAAAAATCCGGAGTTGGGGAGTTGGCCTTCGCGGACATGTGACATCATGTCGCGTTCGCGATGAAGGAAAGGATCAAGGCATCGCGTTCGCGTGAGGTACATCGCGAACACGTAGGGTTAAAGTGCCTGGCAGTGAAATTAAAAACCAGAACTGGCCAGTCACGGGTTTAATACTCAAAACCTCCATTTTTGAGTTCCAAGAGAAGAAATTGACAGGAGATTGCTGGGAAATCATCGGGGTTTCGTTGGAGGTAAGTTTTGTGGCTTAATTACATCATTTTAACATGAAATCATTGGTTAAATTTATGTAAATGGAAGATTAAAGGTGGGTTTGAGCCCTAGGCCTAAATTGAAGAAAAACACTTATTTGAGTGGGCAAATGGAGTCCGATTTTGGTAAATTTTATATGCCTAGACTCGTATCGAGATGAGAGTTCCGAATATGTGACTTTTGTAATTTTTCGTGAAGCTTACCGAAAGTCGGGTTTTGACAACTTTGGGAATTTTGATGTAAATTGAGTTGTTTTGATTGGGTGTCGTCCCATTGGCCTAATTTGTTGTGTTTCTACTGTATTTGATCAAATTCTACGCGTGCGGAGCTTGATTCTCGTGGCAAGGGCATTGCGGAGTATTCGTCGCGCCGTATTGAGGTGAGTAATAGATGTGGGTGATGACCAGCGGGTTCGAAACCCCGGTATACCACTTTGTGACGCTGTATAGCGGCGAGACACGTACTCTCTTGCGAGTGCGGGGTCGATTGTGATTGGGGACTATGGCTTAGTCCGACTTGTTGATACTTTATTATGATATTAGGCTATTCTGGAGCCGTTGAACTTCCTTCTCGGATGGTTGCAAATTATATATTGTGATAATGGCCACTCTTGAGCCGAGGAACCCCCTTCTTGGGCGGTTGAGTATACTTGTGGGCCGTGAGCCAGTTATTGGATCCCGCGAGGATCGTTATCATTGTCTTACCATATTGACATGTTAGTTACTACCAGTCCGTAGCTATTTCTGTTATCATGCTATTTCCAATCTCTGGAACTTGATATTACTGTTTTCAACTGAAAAATGATAAAAGATATTTTCAAAAACTACTTTTGAGCCTGCGAGGCTGTATTTGCATATTAGCTGACTGGTAGTGGATCGGGCTGCGCGCCGCAGCGGTATATATGTTGGATCGGACTGCACGCCGCAGTGATATTGTGCTTGGGCTGTAGGAGCCCCTCCGAAGTCTGAACCCCCACAGTGAGCACGGGTACCCAAATTGGATCGGGCTACGCGCCGTAGCGGTCATATCATGCATTGTATTACTTTTAGCTACATCTGCTAGCTGTTATACTATTTTGCTGGTACTTATTGGTACAGGTACAGTTGATGTTGATTCTGTGACAGGGTATTTGATTACATCTTTACATAGTGCTTTATTGCGGATTTCTTATCTGCGCTGTCTTACCCTTGTTTATTACCACTAAGTCCGGCAGTACTCATTTTACTCCCTGCACCTTGTGTGCAGATCCAGGTACCTCTCAGCAGTGATCCAGTAGCTGTGCGAGGCGACATTTGTGGATATTCGAGGTAGCTGCAGAGTCCGCGGGACCCGATATTCCTTCTTACTGTCTCTTGATTTTGTATTGACTTTTCTTTCCGCACTTGGTATCTTGTAAACCTTATACACTCATGTTCAGTAGAGGCTCATGACTCTTGACCCTTCGGTCTATGGGAGTTGATGTATTATGGGACTTGGTTCCCCGTTTTCGTTATATGTATCGTTGTTATTTCGTGAATTAATATGCTTAAATGGGCTAAAGAGAGCTTCTAGCTCCGTGGTTGATATTGATTGGTCAGGCTGGCTTAGCAATGTGCTGGGCGCCATCACGACCGGATTCGGGGTCGTGACAGTCGGTTGTGCTGATACTGCACTTCTGTGCGTTTTGATTGTTAAATTGAGTATGAAATATTATTAGAAACAGGATAGTGTGAGTAAAGTGGCTTGCCTAGCTATCACGAGTAGGCGCCATCACGATCCCGATGTTGGGGGAAAAATTCGGGTCGTGACACTCGTAGATATTTATCATCTAATCATAAGTGGCGGGTAATAAACGCGACTTTAATGGAGAAGTAGAAAGAAGACCTCCTCCTGAAATTCTCTCTAGTGATGATATTTTAAATCAGTTTGCTAGCTTGGAAGACATTAAATTTGGTAAGACCCAGAAGAAACAAAGGCACAGAAAGGGTAAAGTCACTCATAATTGGAGGAAGAAAAGCATATTTTTCAGACTTCCTTATTGGAAAAATAGTTTAATACGTCACAATTTAGATGTCATGCACATTGAAAAAAATGTGTGTGACAATATTATTGGGACGTTATTAGATATGGAAGGAAAAACAAAAGATAATCTGAATGCGCGTCGTGATTTGAAGGAAATGGGTATAAGAAGAGATTTGCATCCAACTCAAAGAGATGGAACATGGTATTATCCAGCAGCATGCTATACTTTATCACCAGAGGAGAAATCTAAAGTATGCAAGTTTTTGAAAAATATTAAGGTTCCAGATGGTTATTCTTCGAATCTATCACGGTGCGTAAAGTTAAAGGATCATAAAATTTATGGATTAAAGAGTCATGATTCTCATATTCTTTTGGAACAACTGCTTCCTTTTGCAATACGTGGAGTTGTGCCGAACAATGTCTATGCTGCTATTACTGAGCTAAGTATTTTCTTTAGAGAGTTATGTTCGAAAACAGTAAGAGTTGATGTGTTAGATCAGCTTGCAACTCAAATTCCAATAACATTGAGCAAATTAGAAAAAATATTCCTACCAACATTTTTTGATATTATGGTGCACTTGGTCATTCATCTTCCAAGAGAGGCTAAGATTGCTGGGCCTGTACAATACAGGTGGATGTACCCAATAGAGCGGTATCTTTTTATATTTCATAATTTCAATTTATTGTGGTTTATTAATTTATCATGCTAAGCATTTTAATTGCCTATTATTATTATTATTATTATTATTATTATTATTATTAATAATAATAATAATAATAATAATTATTATTATTATTATTATTATTATTATTATTATTATTATTATTGTTATCATCATGTAGGTTCTTGCGCAAATTGAAATGTTATGTTCGTAATAGATGTCGACCTGAAAGATCTATTGCAGAAGGATATATTGTTGAAGAAAGTCTGATATTTTGTTCAAGGTATTTACATGGAAGTGGGAAAGAGAATAATACAGTGGACAAAAATTGTGAAGGTGATCAGGTTGAGCCGTTCAGTAGATTATCAATTTTTGAACAAAAGGGTTGTCCTTTATTAGGAGATACATCCAGAAATCTTGAAGAGCTTGAGCGAAAACAAGCTCATCTTTATGTTTTGAGAAATTGTGAAGAAGTTCAACCATTTTTGCGGTATGTTTTTTTATGCCATTATGCATTGTTGCTTGATTTTGTTAGCCTTTTCTCAATTGTTATGGTTATTTAAAACAGTGAGTACGAGAGTGAGTCCGAGCAGAATAATAGGAACATGAACTTCGATAATTGGTTTTTCCATCGAGTAAGTTTTCGTTACATTGTTAATTTTTATTTGTAATACTTCTTTGGCATAATTATTTTATTTATTTATTATTATACAGATTGTGCAAATACGCAAGAAAGAAAATTCACAAGTAAGTTGCAAGTTGTATTCTTTGGCTAGAGGTCCTTTTGATGGAGTCCAAAGATTCAAAGGGTATGAGATAAATAGTTTTAGATTTCATACAAAACAACTTGAAGGAAATAGGGTGAAGCAAAATAGTGGTGTTTTAGTACGAGGAATAATGAATGGCCAAAATATAAATTATTATGGTACTCTGACCGAAATAGTAGAACTTCAATATCTTGAAGGTAAACGGATTGTTTTATTTAAATGTGATTGGTGGGATGTTGATCACATTGGAAAAGGAGTGAAGATAGATAAACATGGCTTTGTTAGTGTCAATACTAAACGAAAGCTAGCAACAAATGAACCATTTGTTCTTGCATCTCAAGCAGAACAAGTTTTTCATGTCAAGGATAATCTTCATCCCAATTGGTCCATTGTCTTGAATGGTCATTCTACTTATTTTACTGGTGGTGCTCTCAGTGAAGAAACTTTTCAACAAAATGCTCAAGAGTTCTCGTGTACATTTGAGGAAGATGAAGACTTTATGAACTGGAGAAGAAATGATCTTGACGTTATCAGCACTAATGTTACCTTGGATTATGATATTATTGAAGACATCGAATCAGAACCTGAAACTGATGATGAAGATTTATTACTGTGAAATATTTAGAAGTCTTATATGCATATTTGTTTATTCTCAAGTAATGTTAAACTTTTACTTATTTATTTGAGAGACGGTGTTTAGTTCTTTATTAGTTTAAAGAATTTATGTATTACGTTATTATATTGATGAATTACTCTAATTGAATATGAGTTAATATTCAATAGTGTTGACTTGATAATTTTAGTTGGATTGAGTTGAATGATTTTTTTCTAATAGGTGTTAATGGATTTTTAGGGGAAATTATGGCGAATTTTTTAGTAAATTAATAAATAAATATTGTTAAACATAGCATAGTTCTTTGTAGAAAGAGATTCTTGATGCATGACACTTGATTTAAGAATAATTATGTGATTATAAGAATTTTAATAAATTTCACACTTGAATTTATAAACTCTAACAAATTCTACCAAAGTCCCTTGCATTCATTCCAACTAATGAATTAGTGATTAAACCTTTGTCTTCCTACTCTTTGTAATTTTGTTTTATAATTGTTGCAAGGCGTGTACAATGTTTGTCCTCTTTTTATAAATACAAATGTATCTATATCTCTTGATAAGGAAAAACCCCATTAAGAAATTATCTATTATGAAGTTTTATAATTTTAGATGCTCTTTGCGTGTCAAATTTTTTAATAAGCTTCTAAAATAGATTTTTCGTTGAGTTGTCTCATGTAGATTTTTTTTGAGCACATATGTCCCCACAATTGCTACTAGTTTTGAAAATTGTAGCAAGACTTTTTTTTTAGCTATAGAACTATGTGCACACAAATATATCGTGGCTAAAAGATTACAATTGCTACAATGACTTTATATGCATAGCAAAACTTAGAATTAGCTACAATATTTATTGTAGCTATATAAATTCGTGGCTATTTTATTTTTTGCCATGATATTCATCGTTGCTACTGAGCTAATTATTGCCACGACTTTTATAACTTGAAGCAAATATATTCGATATTTTATTTGACATAATTTATTGTGGCTAAATATTTATTGTTGCTACAATAAATTAAATGTGTGGCAAAAACTAACAATTAGCTACAAATTTATATTGTAGCAGTAAATGTGTAGCTATTTTCGCAGTTATTGTCACGATACTAACCAACTATAGCAAAAAGTAGGAATTAGCTTTGCTAATTTACTTTTTGTAGCTAAGAAATTTCACCAAACTGTGAACAGCCACGGAATTTCAATTTTTATGGCTATTGCTAGATAATAGTCACACTTTTTTTATTCGTAGCAAAGAATTCGTAGCTGTAGATGCACAATGTTGTAGTGGACCTTCGTTGTATGAATATGCATTTTGGATCATAACGCATGTGTATTTCGATTTAATCTAACAACCTAATATTAAGTATTATAGGTATTTCACTACCACAACATGTAAACTGTCGTAGGCCTATGTCTAGTGTTGGTACGATTTAAGTCGTCACTGAGTCAAATGTTATGTAATATATAGAAATTACGTATAATACTTAATAATTTCTATATTGTATTATAGCCTATCTATCTATTATAAGTACTGCATAACCATGAGATTTTACAATAGAGTAATATAACTGAGACTTGTGGTAAGGCTATAAACATGTTATGACTACAATCGTATTAGTCAAATGGACTTATGTGGTTGTCGTAGGCCGACGCGTCCTAGTATTAGTCATAACAGATTGTGAGTAATGTAATACGATTGTAGTAAGACGCATCGGCCTACGACAACCACATAAGTCCATTGGACTAATACGATTATAGTAATAGAAACTTTCGTTTATATATCGTGGTTGTTATTTAGTAATTGACCGTGAATGAATATGATTTCAATCATATACTAGGACGCATCGGCCTACGACAACCACATAAGTCCATTGGACTAATACGATTGTAGTCATAGGACCGTCCGTTTATATATCGTGGTTGTTATTTAGTAATTGACCGTCTATGAATATGATTGTAGTCATAACAGATTGGGAGTAATGTAATACGATTGTAGTAGGACGCATCGGCCTACGACAACCACATACTAGGACGCATCGGCATACGACAATCAAATAAGTCCATTTGACTAATTTAGTGTTTAGGACTAAATTACAGGCACATATTTCATTCAACCTACAATATAGAGCTATGTGATATATTAAATTTGCGAAAGGGACATATATCACATATTGTTATCATAAACTTAAACGACAAGGTCTTAAGTATTGTCTCATTCATAAGACCTCGTCTTATGAATATTTACTAGATTAAAGCACGTATTTTACTAGGGTCCCAAATTACATTACATATATCTTGCCATGATACGTGATAACATTGTACTTAATACGTTCTAGTATTATATGAATTAATATAGGGGTTATACTTCGTTGGTCCTCTATTAACACAATACTACAACTACAATAATTTAATCACATATTGGAAGTTATGTTATGATGATAAACTTATAGTATGTGGATAGTCCACTTGTCATTACTTATTACATCCTACTGTTAAAAATACTACGTTTATCATATATTTCCACAATATATACCAGGAGTTTTTATCGTGGTGCGTATACTACTATTACTTATATAAATTTTTACAATAACGGATGAAGGATGTTATATAAAATAACAATGGACTCCATGAACTGTTGATATAAGAATCAACAGTTCATAACAGATTGGGAGTTAGAGACTAATATACCATTCTTTGGTATATGAAGTAACACATTATCGGTATATTACTATATGAAGTAACACATTATGGTATTTCTTTGATATTTAGTATGGTCATAAAAGGAGTGTTCTACCCTTACTTGGAAAATATAAATTGGGATCCTAGAGCTGAGGACGGTATAGGACAACTCCGCTGTCACGACCCTAGTTCACTAATCGTGAACATGTCGTGATGGCACCCAGTCCCCACGACTGGGTAAGCCTAACACGTTGCGGAATATACAAGCTATGGACACTTAAATAAGAAACAACGGAAAAATATCATAAAAAGATATGTAATCCGTGCCACTTGGCACATACATCCGTCAACACACTGTATAGACACTACCAAGATCCGGAATCTCACGGGTAACAGAGACTAAAGAGAATATACAACTGTAGCTCTATGTGTAAAGAGTATCTAACAACGAAAAAGAATATGTCAACAAATACTATCAGAATAGAAGGAAAGCCTCCGGATCCGCGGACGTAGCAGATCATACCTCGAAGTCTCCCAGAAAGCTGCGGAATCACCTAGTACGAGCCTGCTCTGATGTACCTGGATCCGCACAACAAAAGTGTGTAGAAGAGTAGCATGAGTACACCACGGCGGTACTCAGTAAGTGCCAAGTCTAACCTCGATGGAGTAGTGACGAGGTAGGTCAGGGCCCTACTGAGAAAACAATAATATAATGGTGATAACAAAAATAAGCAGTTTAAAAGATAGTAATTCCGAAATAACAACAATAAATTGAGTACTGCAACCGTCTACAATTAAGCTAACAACAAGTAATTAACTCAATAAAACAAGTCCAGGACCGGTGGGAATTGAACCCACCGTCCCATTGACAGTACCCATGGGTCTCCGGGAATCGAACCCGCAGCCCATGTCTCAGTAAATCTCAGGATCTCCGGGAATCGAACCCGCAGTCCACATCTCAATAAATCTCAGGATCTCCGGGAAATCGAACCCGCAGTCCACATTTCAATAATCTCAGGATCTCCGGGAATCGAACCCGCAGTCCACATTTCAATAAATCTCAGGATCTCAGGGAATCGAACCCGCAGTCCACAACAGTATCATTCCGGGTCTCTGGGAATCGAACCCACAGCCTTGGGATCTCCGCAAATTGAACCCGCAGTCCACAACCACAGCAATTAAAGGAAATACACAGAGATAATATAATATGCTTAACTATAACTTCACCGGTAAATAGTGCCAATAATTATCAAGAAGCTCAAGTAAGACAATTAGGCAACTAGACAGTTAAATACTACCTAATCATGCTTTTCTAACTAGTACCGGGTAAGAATATCGAATTAACAACTAAAAGCAGGAATATCACTCATCGAACATTTTAAGTAAAGTATGTGTTCAACAACCAGCGCATGTACACGCCCGTCACCTCGCGTACAAGGCATTTAAACTATCACATAATATCCTAGGGGTGAAAGTTCCCCCACACGAGGTTAGACAAGCCACTTACCTCGACTCCGACAAAACCGCTATGAGATAACTCTCTTGCCGTGAATGTCGGCCTCCACAGGTATAGTATCTGATAAAAATCAATAGAATCACATCAAAATAGGCCAATTGGGCATTACCCAATCATAATAACTCAAAATACACCAAAACCCACAAGTTGCCAAAACCCGACTTTCGGTACGCTTATCGAAAAATCACGAAAATTATATATTCGGGTTCCTTATCTCAATACGAGTCCGTGCATATAAAATTTATCAAAATCGGACTCCGTTTGCCCATTCAAATCAAAGGTTTTCTAAAATTTAGGCCTAGGGCTCAAACCCACCTTAAATCTTCCATTTTCAGTGAAATAATCACGGATTTCATGATAAACCAACGAATTAAGGTCAAGAAACTTACCCCCGATGATTTCCCAATGATATCCCAGCGTTTCCCCTTCAATTCCCTCTCTTGGAGCTCAACAATGGCGGTTTTGGTGTGTTAAGCCGCGACTGAAATGTTCTGGACTTAAAGTCACTGCCAGTTTACTCTACGCGATCGCAGCACTGGGCTTGCGATCGCGATGCACAAAATATGGGCGGCCCAATTTTCCTCTACGCGATCGTGTGGTCCTGGACGCGATCGCAGTGAACAACTCAGCGACCCTATGCGATTGCAATGACAGGAACGCGATCGCGAAGAACAAACTCGTCCGGCTCCCCAAACTACCCTACGCGATCGCATACTACCTCACGCGATCGCGATGCTTACTCTCCCAGGACTTACGCGATCGCACGCTTTACTTCGCGATCGCAGAGCTCAGGATTTCTCCCTTACGCGATTGCATGGCCATCTCCCCGATCGTGGAGAGCAAAATTTCTCTGCAATTATTGCAGCAGAACAGCAGTGCCCTTTGGCACAAATTAGTCCGTTTGGACCCCCGAATTCATCCCGAGGCTCCCGGGACCACAACGAAAACCACCAACATACTCCAAAACACGATACGAACTCATTCCAATCATAAAAACACGTCTAACAACATCAAAACCCATAATTCACATCGAATTCAAGCCTAAATTTCTTAAAACTTTCCGAATTGCACATTCGATCTAAAACCCGACCAAACGACGTTCGAATGACCTGAAAATTTGCGGACTTATCCAAAATCACATAACGAAACTACAGAAATTGTCGGAATTTCATTCCGACCCCCGGATCAAAATCTCACCTATCGTTCGGATACGCCAAAATTTCAAACTTCGGCATTTCAAGCCTAATTGAGCTACGGACCTCCAAAATACATTTCGGACGCGCTCCCAACCCTGAAATCACCTAACGGAGCTAATGGAACCATCGGATTTCCGTTCCGAGATCGTCTTAATACTGTTCCGGTTACGGACCATTTTCTAACCTTAAAGCTTTCATTTAGGGACTAAGTGTCCCAAAATGCTCCAAATTTCAGAACCGACTCTCCCGGCAAACCACAATAGCAGAAATGAACTTAGGGGAACAGTTAAATTGGGGATTGGGGCGTAATTTTTTAAAACGACCGGCCGGGTCGTTACATCTTTCCACACTTAAAAGATTCGTTCGTCCTAGAACGAGCATAGAAAACATACCTGGAGTAGTGAAAAGATGAGGGTACTAGCTGCGCATATCCTGCTCGGTCTCCCAAGTCGCCTCCTCGACCGGCTGGCCCCGCCACCGAACCTTTACTGAAGCGATATTCTTTGACCTTAGCTTTCTGACCTGTCTGTCTAGAATGGCTACTGGCTCCTCAACATAAGACATATCCTTGTCTAGGGTCACCATGGTATCTCTGGAGCATGGAGACATGAAATACGGGGTGAAATCCAGCTAGACTAGGAGGTAAGGCTAACTCATAGGAAACCTCCCCAATACGCCTCAAAATCTCTAAAGGGCCAATAAATCTAGGACTCAGCTTCCCTTTCTTCCCAAACCTCATAACACCCTTCATGGGCGAGACTCGAAGTAGAACCCGCTCGCCAACCATAAAAGCCACATTGCGAACCTTCTTGTCCGCATAACTCTTCTGTCTAGACTGGGCTGCAGGAAGTCTGTCCTGAATCACCTTGACCTTGTCCATAGCATCCTGAACCATATCAGTACCTAGCAACCTGGCCTCGCCCGTATAGGGCCTCGTACGGTGCCATCTGAATACTAGACTGGTAGCTGTTGTTATAAGCAAACTCCGCCAGCGGCAAGAAGTGATCCCATGAACCTCCAAACTCAATCACGCACGCACGGAGCATATCCTCCAAAATCCGAATAGTGCGCTCGGACTGACCATCAGTCTGGGGATGAAACGCTGTGCTCAGCTCCACCCGAGTACCTAACTCCTGCTGTACGGCTCTCCAGAACCGTGAAGTGAACCGAGTGCCTCTATTTGAAATAGTGGAAACTGGAATACCATGCAGCCGAACTATCTCTCTGATATAGATCTCCGCCAGTCGTTCCGATGAATAAGTAGTGCTCACCGGTATAAAGTGGGCGGACTTGGTCAGTCGATCCATGATAACCCAAATGGAATCAAACTTCCTAACAGTCCGTGGAAGCCCAGATACAAAGTCCATGGTGATGCGCTCCCATTTCCACTATGGAATCTCAATCTGCTGCATCAATCCACCCGGACGCTGATGTTCATACTTCACCTGCTGACAGTTGAGGCATCTGGAAACACAATCAACTATATACCTCTTCACCCGCCTCCACCAGTAATGTTGTTTCAAGTCCTGATACATCTTCGCGGCACCCGGATGGATGGAATACCGCGAACTATGGGCCTCTGCTAGAATCGGCTCTCGAAGATCATCTACATTGGGCACACAGATACGCCCCTGCATCCTCATGAGTCCATCATCCCCGATGGTAACATCTCGAGCATCACCACGCCGAACTCTATCCCGAAGGACAAGCAAATGAGGGTCGTCGAACTGACGCTCCCTGATGCGGTCAAATAGAGAAGACCGAGAAACCACACAAGCTAGAACCCGGCTGGGCTCCGAAAGATCCAGTCTAACAAACTGCCTGGCTAAATCCTGAACATCCATCACCATAGGCCTCTCCGAAGCTAGTAGATACGCCAAACTCCCCAAACTCTCTGCCCGACAACTCAAAGCATCGGCAACCACATTAGCCTTGTCCGGATGATAGAGAACAGTAATATCATGGTCCTTCAGTAGCTCCAACCATCTCCTCTGTCTGCTTAAGCAAGTGCTGCAAGCTCCGGTGATCAGTGTAGATCTCACAAGGAACCCCATATAAATAATGACGCCAAATTTTCAAGGCGTGAACAATGGCAGCTAGCTCCAAATCATGAACAGGGTAATTCTTCTCATGCACCTTCAACTGTCTCGACGCGTAGGCAATCACCCTACCGTCCTGCATCAATACCGCACCGAGTCCAACTCGTGAGGCATCACAATATACGGTATAGGACCCCGAACCTGTAGGCAACATCAATATAGGGGCCGAAGTCAAAGCTGTCTTGAGCTTCTGAAAGCTCGCCTCACACTCGTCTGTCCACTGAAAAGGGCACCCTTTTGGGTCAATCTAGTCATAGGTGCTGCAATCGAAGAGAACCCATCTACGAAACGACGGTAATAGCCCGCCAAACCAAGGAAACTGTGAATCTCAGTAGCGGAGGAGGGTCTGGGCCAACTTCGCACGGCCTCCACCTTCCTCGGATCTACTCGAATACCATCACTCCACACCACGTGGCCTAAAAATGCCACTGAACTCAACCAGAATTCACATTTAGAGAACTTGGCATAAAGCTGCTTCTCCCTCAGAATCTGAAGCACTATCCTCAAATGTTGCTCGTGCTCTTCCCGACTCCGGGAATATACTAGAATATCATCAATGAAGACAATCACGAACGAGTCCAGATAAGGCCTGAACACACTGTGCATCAAATGCATAAAGGCTGCTGGGGCATTAGTCAGCCCAAAAGACATCACGAGGAACTCATAGTGACCATACCGAGTCCTGAAGGCCGTCTTCGGGATATCTGGCTCCCGAATCTTCAGCTGGTGATACCCAGAGCGCAAATCAATCTTAGAAAACACCTGTGCGCCCTGTAGCTGGTCAAATAAATCATCAATACGGGGCAAAGGGTACCGGTTCTTCACTGTAACCTTGTTCAGCTGACGATAGTCAATACACATACGCATAGAACCGTCCTTTTTCTTCACAAACAACACAGGAGCACCCCAAGGCGAAACACTGGGTCGAATGAAACCCTTGCCCAATAACTCCTGTAACTGATCCTTCAACTCCTTCAACTCGGGAGGAGCCATACGGTACGGTGGAATAGAAATGGGCTGAGTGCCCGACAACAAATCAATGGCAAAATCAATATCTCTGTCGGGCGGCATGCCCGGGAGATCAGCTGGAAATACATCAGCAAAGTCATGTACCACATTAACGGAATCAATAGAGGGAGTGTCAATACTGACATCCCGCACATAGGCTAGATAAGCTGCACACCCCTTCTCAACCATACGTTGAGCTCCGAGAAAGGAAATAACACGGCTAGGGGTGTGATCTAGGGTACCACTCCACTCAATACGTGGAATGCCTGGCATAGCCAGCGTGACGGTCTTGGCGTGACAATCAAGAATAGCATAATGGGGTGACAACCAGTCCATGCCCAGAATAATATCAAAATCGACCATCCCGAGCAACAATAGATCCGCTCTAGTCTCAAAATCACAAATGGTAACCAAACACGACCGATATACACGGTCCACAGCCAAAGAATCACCCACCGGAGTGGAAACATAAATGGGGGTACTCAAAGAATCCCGAGGCACACCGAGATGAGAAGCAAAGTAAGAAGACACATATGAAAAAGTGGAACCAGGGTCGAATAGAATCGATGCCTCCCTGTGACTAACCAGAATAACACCTGTGATAACAGAATCAGATGCAACAGCCGCAGCGCGATCGGGAATAGCATAGAATCTGGCCTGTCCCCCCTCTCGAGGGCGGCCTCTAGAACCCTGACCCCCGCCCTTGGCTGGCTGGGCAGATGGAGTGGCAGCTGGAGTTGGAATGATAGCCTGCTGGCCCTGAGAACCACGCTGGGGCTGCGAAGACTGATGAGGTGCTCCCCTCCTACGCCTGGGGCACTCCCTAACCAGATGGCGAGTATCCCCGCACTCAAAGCAAGCTCTGGGAGGACGCGGTGGCTGTGACTGACCGGCCTCACCCCCACTAGTCTGACCCCTGGAAGGACCCCGCGCAGGAGGTGCACTGGAAACTGGGGAGCATAATAAGGCTCCCGAGGTGCTGAAAGGGCTGGAGTACTACCGGCTGCTGGCAATGCTGAGTGAACTGGTCGACCGGAATAACCCCTGCCAAAACGAACGGCTGCTGAAGTGCGGGCACCAGAGAAATGGCCCGACTCACGAGACCTCTTGGCCTCTCTCTCTCCCCGCTCTCTAGGGAGCATACTCTCGATCCTCCTGGCAATGCTCACTGCCTGCTGATAAGATATATCTGTCTCCAACTCTCTGGCCATGCTGGATCGGATCGGCGGAATCAGGCCCTCAATAAATCTCCGCACCCTCTCCCGGACTGTGGCTACCAAGGCCGGTGCATGCCTGGCAAGACGGGTGAAACTGATAGCATACTCCGATACTGACATGGAACCCTGTCGCATCCGCTCAAACTCCGAGCGCCAAGAATCCCTAAGGCTCTAAGGAACAAACTCTCTCAAAAATAGATCTGAAAACTGCGTCCAGGTCAATGAAGCGGACTCCTCTGGACTATCCAACTCATACGTGCGCCACCAATCATAAGCGGCCCCACGAAACTGAAAAGCAGTGAAGGAAACCCCGCCGGTCTCCACAATCCCCATAGTACGAAGAATACGATGACACTCCTCTAGAAAACCCAATGCATCATCTAAAGCCTAACCACTAAACACTGGAGGGTCATATTTCTTGAACCTCTCCAATACGCTGCTCATCCTCAGAGGCAGTTGGTCCACCTCTGGGCTGTGCTGGGGCGGCAGGAGGCATAACCAAAACATCTGGAACCTGTCCCACTGGCACACGTTGTTCCGGTGTAACGGCTGCGGGAGTCTGGGCCCCTCCCCCGGCCTGGGATGTAGCTGCGACGAGAGGAAGCAGTCCTGCCTGAGCTAAAGTGGAATATATACTCATGAACTGGGCCAGGGTCTCCTGTAGTGTTGGAGTAGTAGCAGCTGTAGTCGGTGTACCAGGTGCCTGCGCTCCAACCTGGTCTACCTGTGGCACCTCAGCGGCAGCGCGCGCGGGTGTTGTGGCTGCACCTCGGGCGTGTCCTCGTCCTCTACCTCGGCCCCGGCCTCTGACGGCAGCAACAGGGGGCGCGTGTATGATCATCGCGAGTAGCTCGTCTCCTCACCATCTGTGAGAGAATAGAAAGCAATAGTTTAGATTTTTGATTCCAAAAATGTCGCACGACAAGGAATCCAAAAGAAATGAAGAGTTTCCTAAACGGTTACATAGCCCCTCGTAGATAAATACAGACGTCTCCGTATCGATCAGCGAGACTCTAAGTAACCGGTCTGTGTCCCGTGACTCCTATGAACCTAGAGCTCTGATACCAACTTGTCACGACCCTAGTTCACCAATCGTGAACATGTCGTGATGGCACCCGGTCCCCACGACTAGGTAAGCCTAACACGTTGCGGAATATACAAGCTATGGACACTTAAATAAGAAACAGCGAGAAAATAGTATAAAAAGATATGTAACCCGTGCCGCTTGGCACATAGATCCGTCAACACACTGTATAGACAATACCAAGATCCTAAATCTCACGGGTAACACAGACTAAAGAGAATATAGAACTGTGGCTCTATGTGTAAAGAGCATCTAACAACGAAAAAGAATATGTCAACTATTACTATCAGAATAGAAGGAAAGCCTCCGGATCCGCGGACGTAGCAGATCATACCTCGAGGTCTCCCTGAAAGATGCGGAATCACCTAATATGAGCCTGTCCTGATGTACCTGGATCTGCATAATAAAAGTGTGCAGAAGAGTAGCATGAGTACACCATGGCGGTACTCAGTAAGTGCCAAGCCTAACCTCGATGGAGTAGTGACGAGGAAGGCCAGAGCCCTACTGAGAGAAACAATAATATAATGATGATAACATTAATAAGTAGTTTAAAAGATAGAAATTCCGAAATAACAACAATAAACTGATTACTGCAACCGTCCACAATTAAGCTAACAATAAGTAATTAACTCAATAAAACAAGTCCAGGACCGGTGGGAATTGAACCCACCGTCCCATTGACAGTACCCATGGGTCTCCGGGAATCGAACCCGCAGCCCATGTCTCAGTAAATCTCAGGATCTTCGGGAATTGAACCCGCTGTCCACATCTCAATAAATCTCAGGATCTCCGGGAATCGAACCCGCAGTCCACATCTCAATAAATCTCAGGATCTCCGGAATCAAACCCGCAGTCCACATTTCAATAATCTCACGATCTCCGGGAATCGAACCCGCAGTGCACATTTTAATAAATCTCAGGATCTCCGGGAATCAAACCCGCAGTCCACAACATTATCATTCCGGGTCTCTAGGAATCGAACCCACAGCCTTGGGATCTCCGGAAATTGAACCCGAAGTCCACAACCACAACAATTAAAGGAAATACACAGAGATAATATAATATGCTTAACTATAACTTCACCGGTAAATAGTGCCAATAATTATCAAGAAGCTCAAGTAAGACAATTAGGCAACTAGACAGTTAAATACTACCTAATCATGCTTTTCTAACTAGTACCGGGTAAGAATATCGAATTAACAGCTAAAAGAAGGAATAAAACTCATCGAGCATTTTAAGTAAAGTATGTGTTCAACAACCAGCGCATGTACACGCCCGTCACCTCGCGTACAAGGCATTTAAACTATCACATAATATCCTAGGGGTGAAAGTTCCCCCAAACGAGGTTAGACAAGCCACTTACCTCGACTCCGGTACAAAACCGCTATGAGACAACTCTCTTGCCGCGAATGTCGGCCTCCACAGGTATAGTATCTGATAAAAATCAATAGAATCACATCAAAATAGGCCAATTGGGCATTACCCAATCAAAATAACTCAAAATACACCAAAATTCACAAGTTGCCAAAACCCGACTTTCGGTACGCCTATCGAAAAATCACGAAAATTATATATTCGGGTTCCTTATCTCAATACGAGTCCGTGCATATAAAATTTATCAAAATCGGACTCCGTTTGCCAATTCAAATCAAAGGTTTTCTAAAATTTAGGCCTAGGGCTCAAACCCACCTTATATCTTCCATTTTCAGTGAAATAATCACGGATTTCATGATAAGCCAATGAATTAAGGTCAAGAAACTTACCCCGATGATTTCCCGATGATATCCCAGCGTTTCCCCTTCAATTCCCTCTCTTGGAGCTCAACAATGGCGGTTTTGGAGAGTTAGGCAGCGACTGAAATGTTCTGGACTTAAAGTCACTGCCAGGCCAGTTTACTCTACGCGATCGCAGCACTGGGCTTGCGATCGCGATGCACAAAATATGGGCAGCCTAATTTTCCTCTACGCGATCGTGTGGTCCTGGACGCGATCGCAGTGAACAACTCAGCGACCCTACGCGATCGCAATGACAGGAACGCGATCGCGAAGAACAAACTCGTCTGGCTCCCCAAACTACCCTACGCGATCGCATACTACCTCACACGATCGCGATGCTTACTCTCCCAGACTTACGCGATCGCACGCTTTACTTCGCGATCGCAGAGCTCAGGATTTCTCCCTTACGCGATCGCATGGCTATCTCCGCGATCGCGGAGAGCAAAATTTCTCTGCAATTATTGCAGCAGAACAACAATGCCTTTTGGCACAAATTGGTCCGTTTGGACCCCCGAATTCATCCCGAGGCTCCCGGGACCCCAACGAAAACCACCAACATACTCCAAAACACGATACGAACTCATTCCAATCAAAAAAACACGTCTAACAACATCAAAACCCATAATTCACATCGAATTCAAGTCTAAATTTCTTAAAACTTTCCGAATTGCACATTCGATCTAAAACCCGACCAAACGACGTCCGAATGACCTGCAAATTTGCGGACATATCCAAAATCACATAACGAAGCTACAGAAATTATCGGAATTCCATTCCAACCCCCGGATCAAAATCTCACCTATCGTTCGGATTCGCCAAAATTTCAAACTTTGACATTTCAAGCCTAATTGAGCTACGGACCTCCAAAATACATTCCAGACGCGCTCCCAACCCCGAAATCACCTAACGGAGCTAATGGAACGATCTGATTTCCGTTCCGAGATCGTCTTAACACAGTTCCGATTACGAACCATTTTCTAACCTTAAAGCTCTCATTTAGGGACAAAGTGTCCCAAAATGCTCCAAATTTCAGAACCGACTCTCCCGGCAAACCACAATAGCAGAAATGAACTTAGGGGAACAGTTAAATTGGGGATTGGGGCGTAATTTTCTAAAACGACCGGCCGGGTCGTTACATCTGCACCGCCTCTATCTTCTTCGGGTCAATCTGAATACCATCACGAGACACCAGATGATACAGAAAATCTACTAACTCGAGCCAAAACTCGCACTTGGAGAACTTAGCATACAACCATTTGTAATGACGTATCGTAACCGTGCGAGGTAAAAAAACCTTTAGAGATAGTAATTGACCACATACAAATGTATTTCTAACTTTGTATCCAACTCATATTCATATTTTGTTGTAATAAGAAACATAGTAGAACAAATGTTGTATGTTAGACCAACCGTTTGGTTATAGTCAAAACACAATCAAGTAATTGACCACACGAGGTGAATGGATTTGAAATAAATCTATGAGTATAGTTATGCACATTGTAGACCCTAACATAACAACTAACACCTTACTATAAGAATTAAATAGGGCATTTCACATTGAGTAATTGTGGGAAGTCATAATATAGTAAGGTAAAAGTAATGTAATATGATTGTTATACGATACCATTCCGTTATGACAATTTACTCGTAATACATAAGTATATGTGGTAAATCATATATTCCACATATATTAGTCTTTTAGTATTTTTAAAGTATCCAATCACTCCTTTTCAAAAATTGATACGCAAGTGCTTGATATATGCACTTTCTCAAGTGGTTGTTTTACAATATATCATACCTGCGGGCGTTATGTATGCACTTTCTCATTGTTGTATTAATTATAGTAATGACTAAAATTGTATGAGATAAATATTTTAAAGGCATTACCCAGGTCGGACCGCAATCGTTTACAAATTAATGGTTGTATCTACGACAATCACATAAGTCCATTTGACTAATACGATTGTAGTCATAACAAATTATCATAGTATTGATTATTAGGACATTGAATTCCATTACTAATAAGGTCATTGTGATACCCAACGGGTCCTATGTACTGAGATCGGGCTATCATCAGCTGACTAATACGTTCTATAAGGCCATTTAAAGTATCTACAGGATTCCTTTAAATAATCATCGGCCTTAGTAATTGTTTAGTGCCTTAAATTTACGTTATAGTATGGGATATAACGTAAATTTGGCCCTACAAAGGAATTATACGTAATATAGAAATGTGGGACCATTGAATATATTAGTTATGACTGATCATATTCTTTGTCTGGATATTATTTCATTAACAAAAAGTGATTATTTTTGTTAAACCTACGACATATTTTAAAATAATATATGTTTTAGACATATATTATTTTAAATTTCAAAGGACACCGCCACGGGTTTAATATATTATAATCGGGCATGGCCTATGAGGAGCAACATATAATGTATATTAAAGCCTTAACCCATCATAAGGAGCATTGGGGACTAGACATATTAATACATGATTAGTCAATAATCTCTACAAAGCCTCCAAAGGCTTGTAGACATGTAATTTTTGACCCTTCCCGAAATTTCACCCGTTTTAGCATAGAATATTTAATTTAGGCTTAATATAGTTATTTTAACTAAGTTTGACTTTTTACTAATTTTAAAGGCACAAAAATTGAAAAAATACAAAAATAATTTCATGCTATTACATAATTTATTTAATTAATTGAAATTAATTTGGTTTTAATTTAAAGCATTGGGTTATATACTTAATATATTGCTAAAATTAAAGAATTACAAGTTCTGAGCCCCATTTTGCAATAGATGAGGCCCAAAACGGGTAGCCCACTTCCCAACCCATCTCCTATAACCCTTACCCATTCCTTCTTTTCCCAATATAACAAAACAACAACACATTAAAAAAAATCCAGTCGCAATAGGAGAGAGAGAGCCGCCAGCCCTAGCAGACCCAAAGAGCGACCATCGACCAGCCCCATGCCAAAACTCGCCGAAAATCCATTTTCACCGCCACAGAAGCGCCGCTGTAACACCAAAGAATCCACCCACATTCGTTCAGCAATAGCCAGTCATCTCTCCCAAACACCATAGCTACCCGATCCCAAATCTCCCGCTACCAACTAGCCGCAAATCCAGAAGAAACAGTGGCAAACTCATCGGAAAATGACCATAACCCCCTGAAACTCCATCTTCCTCACCTCACAAACAGAGAAACAACGAGACCCGACCTCCCCACTGCTTCTTCTTCTTCATCTATTGCAGCTACAACAGCCATGGACCGTTAGAAAAACCTCTCACCTTACACCAAATGACCCCATCTCTGCCTCTACCATATCGAACCAACAATCATACACTCAGACGCATATACATGGAATGAGAAGACGAAATAGAAGGCATCTGAGAAAGAGATGTAGAAAATAAAGAAAGACAACTACGAAATAAAGCACATAAAAAGTTCTATTTCATCTTTCTTGTTTTGTATTTTCGCTTTTCCAAGATGGAGTTTGAGTGAGGACGGTTTCGTTCGAGGTGCCGGTGAAGTCCTAGCACTGCTGCGTCTTTTCTGTGAGGTCGAGCTCGAGTTAGCCAGCAAGTTTCAATCTGCTAGGTCTTGTTTGAGTTTTTGTTGATGCTGTATTTTTGCAATTGGATTCAGTAGATCCGAGGTGCTATTCTTGTGCTCTCTCGATTAATCGAAAAGTTTCGCGCGATATGGTTCAATGCCTCAATCCTTTACTCGTTTTAGTGTTAACTATCTGCTTGTTGGTTCGATTTTGTGACTCTTCTGTGATAGCACGCCTTCGCTTTTTTTGATTGATTATTTAATGTCATTTAATTGTTTATTTTCATGATGCTATCGATTTGAGAGTAAGAAAATTGTTTCTGCTAAGGTCGTGAGGCTCTTTGCATGGTTGATGCCATTATGTGTACACTAGGAGATCTAATTGGTTACATTGACCTGATCCTATGTCATTTGTATTAATTTGGAATTGAAAAGGCATCGTAAATCATGAAGAAGTTAATGGTGTTAAGTAAATGATGCAGAAATCACAAGAAATTAGGCTAATTTAAATGTCATGAATATTAGTTGGGCATTGGTTGGAATTGGATAAGACAAGGACCAAATTAGTTAGAATTAAGTGATTTAGGCTTAATGAATTATGTGAAGTGGTTGAAAGAAATGGAGCATAAAATGAGTTATTTATTTATTTTGGTCTTCTTTTGCTTGCTAGGAGCATGTTTAGGCCAACCAGATTTGGGTAGGCAAGCCTTAGGATTTTGGTTAGTTTTGAGGTGAGAGGTCGTTCCCATAGTTACATTTATCCGGGGAATGTCCCGAAGAGTTTGTATATATTATTATCCGGGGTAGGCCCCGAAGAACTTTGTAAATATTTTGGAGGCCTTGACGAGCATGGTGGATAAGTCGTAGTATATGTTAGTTTAGGATTTTTCTTTTCCTTTTTATTTTTATTTATTTAGGTGGGGACGACCTCGAGCCTCTTGTGTGCATATTCTATTTTTTTGTTTGTGTTTACCTCAATTTGAATGATTTGAAAGTAAACTAGATCGAGTACGCAACCGTGATCCTCACGGGACTAGGGGAGTGCCTAACACTTTCTCCCCGAGTTAAATGAACCCCCTTACCCGAATCTCTGGTGCAGATTTATGTTTTGAAGTCCAAAGTGTTTTAAAAAGAAAATCATTTTAAAAATGGTGGCCTGGCACACCGAAACCAATGTCAGGTGGCGACTCTGAGTTATTTCCTTTTGAACATAATTTTTTGTCACTTTCCAAATTGAAAAACCCTTTTCAAGCTTTTTACTAAATCTTTTATTAATTTAAGAGGGTTTAGTGAAAGTTTGTTTTGTTAAAAAAAGGGGTGTGACAAGGCTTTGTACATATACATAAATATGAGTCATATGATTATATATTGGGTATATCTATATTGACTTATCGTATATTGGCGTAAGTCAAATTTAACCTATAGATATCACACCCTTTGATACATAATACTCCTTGTTATTATGTGACATAACAAGGAGTATTGTGTATTTGCCCAGTATATGAATGAAATAATATTCATATCGTATGAACGTATGACATTACTCCCAATACGATTGTAGTCATAACAAATTGGGAGTAATGTAATACGATTGTAGTCATAGGACCTTCCGTCTATATACCAGTTATAGATATAAAGATTGTGACAATGGAATTAATACTATTGTCAACTGAATCACTTACTATACCATATGCTCTATACTATAACTATGCTCAGGTTTGGTATTTATATTGATATACCCTAATACCAATGTAACAAATTAATCGCCTATTTTTAAACCAAGTAGTCTGAAAAATAGATCGTATATCGTGACGACTTATTTCAATATTGAGTCGCATATAAAATTTAAATATTACGTATGCAATGTTTGTCGCTAGGAACATCATCGTATTAGAAAAGACAAGAGTCACTCTATCGGACTAAGTACCACTCTATTTATACATGTTCAATTAAAAATGTTAATTATAGAAATAGTTGAAGAGATATTATACTATTATTAAATAGTGTAACTATCTATTTAATACAATTATATTATAAAACGATATAATATGCAATCTAATATAATTTATTTCCTTATAGAAAATTTACAGTGAGCTTTATTACATCTTCTCACATTCGCCTTATGGTGCCTGTGAAATTTAAAAAGTCTAAATTGAAATAAAAATTGATTATAGACACAAAAGAAAACTAAAACACTACATGTATGTGAAAGTCCTAATGATATTTAGTATTGCTTATATGTCTATGAGATAATGTATAAGTATATTGGGACCAATGAATGTTATAATTATTACAATGGATTTGAAACCTAGAATATATGTTATATGTGGTACGTAGTTATATAGATTAAATGTTTAATAGGATTCCATGTTATCATAATTTTACCTTTATCCGTGGTAATAAATAATTATTCAAATAACGTATTAGTAAATAATTAAGTTCAGACTTATTAATTATTACCTAAAATTAAGTAGTATAAGATATAAATGTTTACCTAATAATCTTATTACTCCCAATCGGTGTAGTCATTATAGGGACTGCCAAAATACAGTCCATGTAACCGATGTAAAATTTGTATTAGACAACAATCCAATATGTATTGGCTATTTAGAATTAAACAATATTAGATTGATGTACGTCCATTATAGATAATTATTACATATAATCCTATAGAATTAATATGTAGTACATGGCATACATTGTGAATCTAATACATACATCATCTAATATGATATGGACTACATAAAACTTTCGAAACTAACATTTGATCTACAATCATAGGTTGCTTAGATTACATGATTGAATTCCAATGAGTACATGAACGTCGTAGTTTTCTTAGTAACATTAACATACAATATATTACATTCTATTATATACTCCAATTTAGAAACCAAATAGTATTCATTGAAACAGTCAACTCTATGTTATCTAAAAGTAGTAAGTTTATAAATTACTACTTTCATCTATGAATATGACGTTCATGTACTCATTGGAATTCAATCATGTATTCTCAAATCGGATCGAGTTAAAGTCATACAATTACATTTATTACTTCCAATCGTATTAATGTTCTACCAGTGGGTACATGAACGTCCCCATATTTTTGGCACTTGAGTAGTACAACCACATAAGTCCTATCAATAATATAGGATTCTAAAGAATACTACAGATGGCTGAGGGATAGTAAGACTAACTTAAATCATATATTTATAGATGGATTTTATAAAAATGTGAAATGCTTTATTATATAAAACATGGATATTCCTATGTATTTTTTAGGACTGGTATATTTGTAACGACCCGGCCCGCCGTTATGGGAATTACCACCCCGTTACCTTGCAAGTACATATCTTATGCTTTTATAACAGTATTAGAGTATATCGGGTGAGTTAGGAGTGATTTGGATTGAAAATGAAACAAATAGCATGTTTGAAGAAAGATTGAATATGGAAAGTCAACAAAGAGTTGACTATTGAGTTAGAGTGCTCGGAACCGGATTCTGATGAGTCGACTAGTTCCGGGGGATCATTTATGACTTAGGAGAACAATCGGAATTGAATTCGGAGGTCCGGTGTAGTTTTAGGCTTGAATTGGCGAAGGTTGAATTTTGGCAAAATCCGGATGGTAGGTGATATTTTGATCCGGGGGACGGAATGGAATTCCGACAATTTCTGTAGCTTCGTTATGTGATTTTGGATATGTCTGCAAATTTTCAGGTCATTCGGACATCGTTTGATCGGGTTTTGGATTGAATGTTAGTTTTGAAAGTTTTGAAGAAACTTAGGCTTGAATCCGTGAGTAAATGGAGATTTTGATGTTTAGTGTTGTGTTTTTATGATTGGAACAAGTTCGTATCATGTTTTAGAGTATGTTGGTGGTTTTCGTTGGGGTCCCGGGGGTCTCGGGATGAATCCGGGGGTCCAAACGGACCATTTTTGGAAGAAATGAGAAGGCTGGTTGCTGTCATAACGCAGCAGGTTTTTGCTCTCCGCGATCGCAGGGAGGGGGACGCGATCGCGTAGGGTTGGGGGCTAGGCCATCGCGATCACAGGATCATCGGTCGCGATCGCGTAGAGTTAGCTGGGTGGCCATCGCTATCGCATGAGCATCTACGCGATCGCGTAGAAGAGAAACGGGGTCCAGGGAAAAATGTGCTACGCGATCGCAGGAAGAGGGACGCGATCGCGTGAAGCCGGATGATTGTACATCGCGATCGCGTGAGGAGAGTAGCGATCGCGTGAGGCCGAAATTTTTGAACATCGCGATCGCGTGAGTAGAGTCGCGATCGCGTAGAGCAAATGGGTCTGGCAGAGAATTTAATCACAGAACAGAGGGGTTACGGGTTCATTAACCCAAAACTCAATTTTGAGCCCTAGAGAGAAGAAAACTCGAGGAAATCACCGAGAAGTCATCGGGTATTCGTCGGAGGTAAGATTCTGTCACGACCCCGAATCTATGGTAGAATTAACATCAATATTCATGAAATTGGGTTGAAATCTTGAAGAAATATGGCCTAAATATTGAAAACGGGATTTTTGGATTTGGGAGGCCATTTGAACTCCGATTTCGATAAATTTTATATGCACGGACTCGTGGCGAGATAAGGATCGCGTTGGTACTTATTTCGGAATTTTCCGAGCAGTGGGGCCCAGGGTCGGGTTTTACCAACTTAGTGTATTTATGCGAATTTCATGTAAATTGAAATAGGTTATGATTCTTTGACCCGTATTTGATATAATTATTGTTGTTTGACAAGATTCTACGCACGAGGGAGCTAAATTCAAAGGAAAAGGCATCGCGGATGAGTCTACGACCGGCTAGAGGTGAATAGTTTGTGTATATGGTAGCCTGAGGGTTCGAAACCCCGGCTTTGCACATTGTGACGCTAGTAGGGCGTGGCTCGCATACCGTGGCAGGTGCGGGATTGATTGTGACTAGGGATTGAGACTTGGTCCATCCCGGATGTGAATAATATGTTGTTAGTGTTGGAAATACACTGTATTTGATATATTTGTGGGCTGTAAGCCTTGTTTGGGGCCTTGTGCCGACCTGTAGTGTCCTTAGAGGACAATATTTATGTGATAGCTATAATTGCTTAAATCACTGATCTCAGTCCTGGAAATTGAAATCACACTTTTGAAATGCTAAGTCACCGGCTTTTACAAATTTAATAAAGTTAAAGTATTTTTCATAAATTATGAATTGAGAGCTGGAATTAAGGAAAATGAATTGTTTTGTGACTTAATTGCTTATTGTGGACTGAGTATGGGATCGGGCTGCACGCCGCAGGTGGTTGATATGTGGATCGGGCTGCACGCCGCGGCAGTATTGCGCTTGGGCTGTAGGAGCCCCTCCGGAGTCTGTACACACCCCCAGTGAGCGCCGTCGACGTTAAATTGGATCGGGCTACACGCCGTAGCGGTTATGTGCATTGCATTGCATATGTATTTGTTGAATTACTCTGTGGTAGCTGTATTGTATTGTTGTTGCTAGTTCGTAGGAGATTCGGACTGTAGTGTAGCTTCATATTGTGGTATTTTGTGGATTTCTTACTGTCAGCTACTTATATATATTTGTTACTCACTGAGTACTTAGTACTCACCCTACTCCCTGCACCTTTTGTGTGCAGACTCGGGTACTCAGGAGCAGTAGACAGGCATTTCCAGCGTTTGCAGTGTCATATCGAGTGGCTGAGGTAGCTGCCTACGTTCGCAGAACCTAGCTTCTCCTCTCCTTTCCAGTTGTTATTTGTATTTTGTATTCAGACTTGAGTATTTCTATACGGTACTCTCTATTCCTGTTGGGTTTTGTTAGAGGCTCTAGACTTGTGACTCCCGATCTTTGGGAGTGTCAGTATTTTTGTTCATTATTATTATTATTGGAGTTCTTTGACTCATATATTCTTCTTGGAATGTCCATTTGGGACTGATATCGTTGTGATAATTGAATTGTTGGTCTGGCTGGCCTAGCTTAATTGTTGGGCGCCATCACGACCGGATTTGGGTCGTGACAAGTTGGTATCAGAGCCTAGGTTATTAGGACTCGCGAGTCATGAGCCGGTTTAGTAGGCTTTCGCGGATCGGTACGTAGACGTCCGTATCTATCCTCGGAAGGCTACAGAAACTTTAGGAAAAACCTCATTTTCTTGGATTCATATCGTGCGATCTGTGTTATCATGAAATTGAAATTTTCCATTTCCTATTCTCTCGCAGATGGCGAGAACCCGTTCTAATGGATGTAGTGGATGACCACCAGTGGCACCCAGAGACCGTGGTCGTGGTAGAGGTAGGGCGGCAGGGACAGCACCTGCTGACCCACCAGTTGACCAGACTCAGGGTCAGATCCCAGCGCCAGTGGATCAGGTTCCAGCTGCAGGCATTCCAGCAGCCCAGGTTCAGGCACTGGTAGTGCCTATTGAGATACCGGGTCTTCAGGAGACCTCAGCACAGATCTTATCCGTATGTACTGGCTTAGCCCAGGTGGTTGCGGCTTCTACTGCAGCAGCTTCTTCTCATGCAGTGGGAGGAAATCAGACCCTCGTCACTCGCACACCAAAGCCGGTAGTTCAAGGCTTATAGGTACTTGAGGCAGCTCCAGCTAAGCCAGTTCAGTCGGCTGCACTAGTCGCACCAGCCCCAGCTCATGTGGTTCCAGCTATGCCAAATGACGAGCAACGTCGGTTGGAAAGGTTCAATAGACTTCAACCTCCGACATTCAGTGGTGTTGAGGGCGAGGATGCCCAGGGTTTTCTGGATAAGTGCCAACATGTGCTTCGTACTGTGGGTATTCTGGAGTCTAGCAGTGTGGCTTTTACTACCCTCCAGTTCACAAGGCCTGCATTTAATTGGTGGGAGGACTTTGAAAGACGTAGGCCTATTAGGGCAGCACCCCTCACATAGCAGCAGTTCTCCATGGTATTTCTGGACAAGTATGTGCCCTAGGCCCGTCATGCCATGTGGATGGTTCCTACAGACAGAGAGAGGATTCGGAGATTTATTGATGGCCTTATTTATCCCATTCGCATATTGATGACCAGGGAAAGAGTTTCGACAGTTACCTTTGAGGAGGTGGTTGATGCTGCCCGTCATATTGAGACAGATCACCGTAGAGAGCGGGAGGAGAGAGAGGCTAAGAGGCCTCGTGGTACTGGTAGTTACGGTGGTGCTCCGTCTAGGGGCCAATCTCAGCATAGCAGAGGTCGTTCTTTCAGATCTCATCAGTCTGGACGTGCAGAGTCCAGTGGAGTTTCATCGGATCATGGTCATCAGGGTCATCAGGGTTATCAGGGTCAGCAAGGTCGTCAGCCTGCATTGAGTGCTCTTCCAGCTCAGAGCTCTGCTCCTACTTCCTCAGCACAAGATTCATCTGCAGCGAGGGGTCCTCAGTAGCCCCTTCTTCCATCTTCGGGCCGTTGTTTTGAGTGTGGCGACTTGGGCCATATTAAGAGAGAGTGTCCTCAGTGGATTCGTAAGCGGTCTCAGCAGAGGGATCAACCTTCGTCTTCTACTCCTGTTTCTTCAGCGCCAGCATAGTCAGCTAGGACTGGTGGCCAGGTATTCAGAGGTCGCCCCAGGGGCGAGGATCGTACTGGTGGAGGTCAGGCTCGTTTCTATGCTCTTCCGGATAGGAACGATGCTAGTGCTTCAGATGCGGTCATCTCAGGTATTATCTCAGTCTGCCACAAGGATGCTTCTGTCCTATTTGATCCCGGATCCACCTATTCTTATGTCTCTACTTATTTTGCACATCATTTGGGTATGACACGTGGTATTCTTGCTTTTCCCGTACATGTGTCTACCCCAGTGGGGGATACTGTTGTTGTGGATCAGGTATATCGATCCTGTATTATTACTATTGGGGGTCTGGAGACCCGAGTTGATCTATTACTACTGGGCATGGTAGATTTTGATGTTATTCTAGGCATGGATTGGCTATCTCCTTACCATGCGATTCTGGACTGTCATGCCAAAACAGTCACACTAGCTATTCCAGGTAATCTGAGGATCGAGTGGCGTGGCTTGACTGATTATATGTCCGACATGGTGATTTCTTATATAAAGGCCCAACGAATAATTGACAAGGGTTGTTTATCTTATTTGGCCTTCATTAGAAATGTTGAGGCTGAGACACCCAGTCTTGATTCAGTCCCCATTGTGAGGGAGTTCCCGGATGTATTTCCAGCAGACCTACCAGGCATGCCGCCTGACAGAGATATTGACTTTGGTATTGACTTGGTGCCGGGCACTCGGCCCATTTCTATTCCTCCCTATCGCATGGCACCAGCAGAGTTAAAAGAATTGAAAGAACAGCTTCAGGAACTCTTAGATAAGGGTTTCATTCGTCCGAGTGTGTCACCTTGGGGTGCACCGGTGTTGTTCGTGAAGAAGAAAGATGGCACAATGAGAATGTGCATCGATTAAAGGCAGCTAAACAAGGTAACAGTGAAGAATAAATACCCACTGCCTCGTATTGAGGACCTATTTGATCAGCTCCAGGGAGCTAGTGTATTTTCTAAGATTGATCTTCGATCGGGCTATCATCGGTTGAAGATCAGGGACTCGGATATTATGAAGACAGCGTTCAGGACGCGATATGGGCACTACGAGTTCCTGGTGATGTCTTTCGGGTTGACTAATGCCCCAGCTGCATTCATGCACTTGATGAATAGTGTATTTCGGCCGTACCTGGATTCTTTTGTGATTGTGTTTATTGATGATATTATGGTATATTCACGCAGCCGGGAGGAGCATGCACAGCATTTGAGAGTGGCATTGCAGAGGTTGAGAGAAGAGAAGCTTTATGCAAAATTCACTAAGTGTGAATTCTGGCTTGATACTGTGGGTTTTCTGGGACATATAGTGTCCAGTGATGGTATTCGGGTTGATCCTCAGAAGGTTGAGGCAGTACAGAATTGGCCCAGACCTTCCTCAGCTACAGAGATTCGGAGTTTTCTTGGCTTAGCAGGCTATTATCGCCGGTTTGTTCAGGGTTTCTCATCTATTGCTTCACCGTTGACTAAGTTGACACAAAAGAATGCTCCATTTGTGTGGTCCGATGAATGTGAGGAGAGCTTCCAGAAGCTCAAGGAGGCTTTGACCACAACTCCAGTACTTGTGTTGCCATCAGCCTCAGGGTCATATACGGTGTATTGTGATGCTTCTAGAGTTGGACTCGGTTGTGTGTTGATGCAGGAGGGTAGAGTTATTGCATATGCTTCTCGTCAGCTAAAGCCCCACGAGAAGAACTACCCTGTTCATGATTTGGAGTTGGCTGCTATTGTTCATGCCTTGAAGATTTGGAGGCATTACCTATATGGTGTATCTTGTGATGTATATACAGACCACCGCAGCCTTCAGCATTTGTTTAAGCAGAAAGATCTAAATTTGAGGCGGCGGAGATGGCTTGAATTGCTTAAAGACTATGATATTACTATCTTGTATCATCCCGGGAAAGCCAATGTAGTGGCTGGTGCATTGAGCCGGAAGGCCATTAGTATGGGCAGTTTGGCGTATATTCCAGTTGGGGAGAGACCCCTAGCAGTTGATGTTCAGGCGTTAGCTAATCAGATGGTGAGGCTGGATATTTCTGAGCCCGGTCGGGTGATGGCTTGTGTAGTAGCTCGTTCTTCTTTATATGATCGTATTCGAGAGCGCCGGTATGATGATCCACACTTACTTGTCCTTAAGGACAGAGTTCAGCATGATGATGCCAGAGATGTCACTATTGATAGTGATGGTGTATTGCGGATGCGGGGCCGGATATGCGTGCCCAATGTTGATGGCCTTCGTGAGTTGATATTGGAGGAGGCTCACAGCTCGCGGTATTCTATTCATCCAGGAGCCGCGAAGATATATCAGGATTTGAAGCAGCATTACTGGTGGAGAAAGATGAAGAAAGATATTGTGAGCCATGTGGCTCAGTGTCTAAACCGTCAGCAGGTCAAGTATGAGCATCAGAGACCTGGTGGTGTATTCCAGCGTATTGATATTCCTGAGTGGAAGTGGGAAAGGATTACTATGGACTTTGTTAGTGGACTCCCTCGGACAGCGAGGAAGTTTGATTCGGTTTGGGTGGTGGTGGATAGGTTGACCAAGTCAGCTCACTTCATCCCAGTGTGTACTACCTATACCTCGGAGCGGTTGGCAGAGTTATTCATCCGTGAGATCGTGAGATTGCATGGAGTTCCCATTTCTATTATATCAGACAGAGGTACCCAGTTCACATCTCAGTTCTGGAGGACATTTCAGTGAGAGTTGGGTTCACAGGTAGAGCTGAGCACAGCATTTCATCCACAGACGGATGGGCAGTCCGAGCGTACTATTCAGATATTGGAGGACATGTTACGTGCTTGTGTCATTGATTTCGGTGGTTCATGGGCTGATTATTTGCCTTTGGCGAAGTTTGCCTACAATAATAGCTATCAGTTCAGTATTCAGATGGCGCCGTATGAAGCTTTATATGGGAGGCGGTGTAGGTCTCCAGTTGGTTGGTTCGAGCCCGGCGAGGTTAGGTTATTGGGGACAGAGTTAGTCCAAGATGCCTTAGACAAGGTGAAGGTGATTCAGGAGAGACTTCGCACAGCTCAGTCGCGTCAGAATAGTTATGCGGACCGGAAGGTCCGAGATGTGTCTTATTTAGTAGGTGAGAAGGTGTTGTTGAAGGTTTCGCCTATGAAGGGTGTTATGAGGTTTGGAAAGAAAGGGAAGTTGAGCCCAAGGTTTATTGGACCTTTTGAGGTGCTTAGGAAAGTTGGGGAGGTGGCTTATATGCTTGCTTTGCCACCCGGTTTGTCGGGAGTTCACCCGGTGTTCCATGTATCTATGCTCCGGAAGTATGTCGGAGACCCGTCTCATGTGTTGGACTTCGGCACGATACAGCTAGATGAGGATTTGACTTATGATGTGGAACCAGCAGCCATCTTGGGTCGACAGGTTCGTAAGCTGAGATCTAAGGACATAGCTTCAGTTAAAGTGCAGTGGAGAGGTCGTCCCGTGGAGGAAGCAACTTGGGAGACCGAGCAGGAGATGCAAAGCAGCTATCCTCACTTGTTTGATGCTCCAGGTATGTTTCTTAACCCGCTCGCGGACGAGCGTTTGTTTAAGTTGGGGAGAATGTAACGACCCGGCCCGTCGTTACGGGAATTACCACCCCGTTACCTTGCAATTACATATCTTATGCTTTTATAACAGTATTAGAGTATATCGGGTGAGTTAGGAGTGATTTGGATTGAAAATGAAACAAATAGCATGTTTGAAGAAAGATTGAATATGGAAAGTCAACCAAGAGTTGACTATTGAGTTAGAGTGCTCGGAACCGGATTCTGATGATTCGACTAGTTACGGGGGATCATTTATGACTTAGGAGAACAATCGGAATTGAATTCGGAGGTCCGGTGTAGTTTTAGGCTTGAATTGGCGAAGGTTGAATTTTGGCGAAATCCGGATGGTAGGTGATATTTTGATCCGGGGTCGGAATGGAATTCCGACAATTTCTGTAGCTTCGTTATGTGATTTTGGATATGTCTGCAAATTTTCAGGTCATTCGGACATCGTTTGATCGGGTTTTGGATTGAATGTTAGTTTTGAAAGTTTTGAAGAAACTTAGGCTTGAATCCGTGAGTAAATGGAGATTTTGATGTTTAGTGTGGTGTTTTTATGATTGGAACAAGTTCGTATCATGTTTTGGAGTATGTTGGTGGTTTTCGTTGGGGTCCCGGGGGTCTCGGGATGAATCTGGGGGTCCAAACAGACCATTTTTGGAAGAAAAGAGAAGGCTGGTTGCTGTCATAAACGCAGCGGGCTTTTGCTCTCCGCGATCGCGGGGAGTGGGACGCGATCGCGTAGAGCTGGGGGCTAGGCCATCGCGATCGCAGGATCACCAGTCACGATCGCGTAGAGTTAACCGCGTGGCCATCGCGATCGCATGAGCATCTACGCGATCGCGTAGAAGAGAAATGGGGTCCAGGGAAAAATGTGCTACGCGATCGCAGGAAGAGGGACGCGATCGCGTGAAGCAGGATGATTGTACATCGCGATCGCGTGAGGAAAGTCGCGATCGCGTGAGGCCGAAATTTTTGAACATCGCGATCGCGTGAGTAGAGTCGCGATCGCGTAGAGCAAATGGGTCTGGCAGAGAATTTAATCACAGAACAGAGGAGTTACGGGTTCATTAACCCAAAACTCAATTTTGAGCCCTAGAGAGAAGAAAACTCGAGGAAATCACTGAGAAGTCATCGGGTATTCATCGGAGGTAAGATTCTTGACTCAAAAATATCATTTTATGGTAGAATTAACATCAATATTCATGAAATTGGGTTGAAATCTTGAAGAAATGTGGCCTAAATATTGAAAATGGGATTTTTGGATTTGGGAGGCCATTTGAACTCCGATTTCGATAAATTTTATATGCACGGACTCGTGGCGAGATAAGGATCGCGTTGGTACTAATTTCAGAATATTCTGAGCAGTGGGGCCCCGGGTCGGGTTTTACCAACTTAGTGTATTTATGCGAATTTCATGTAAATTGAAATGGGTTATGATTCTTTGACCCGTATTTGATATAATTATTGTTATTTGACTAGATTCTACACACGAGGCAGCGAAATTCAAAGGAAAAGGCATCGCGGACGAGTCTACGACCGGCTAGAGGTGAGTAGTTTGTGTATATGGTAGCCCGAGGGTTCGAAACCCCGGCTTAGCACATTGTGACGCTAGTAGGGCGTGGCTCGCACACCGTGGCAGGTGCGGGATTGATTGTGACTAGGGATTGAGACTTGGTCCATCCCGGATGTGAATAATATGTTGTTAGTTTTGGAAATACACTATATTTGATATATTTGTGGGCGGTAAGCCTTGTTTGGGGCCTTGTGCCGATCTGTAGCGTCCTTAGAGGACAATATTTATGTGATAGCTATAATTGCTTAAATCACTGATCTCAGTCCTGGAAATTGAAATCATACTTTTGGAATGCTAAGTCACCGGCTTTTACAAATTTAATAAAGTTAAAGTATTTTTCATAAATTATGAATTGAGAACTGGAATTAAGGAAAATGAATTGTTTTGTGACGTAATTGCTTATTGTGGACTGAGTATGGGATCGGGCTGCACGCCGCAGTGGTTGATGTGTGGATCGGGCTGCACGCCGCCGCAGTATTGCGCTTGGGCTGTAGGAGCCCCTCCGGAGTCTGTACTCACCCCCAGTGAGCGCCGTCGACGTTAAATTGGATCGGGCTACACGCCTTAGCGGTTATGTGCATTGCATTGCATCTGTATTTGTTGAATTACTCTGTGGTAGCTGTATTGTATTGTTGATGCTAGTTCGTAGGAGATTCGGACTGTAGTGTAGCTTCATATTGTGGTATTCTGTGGATTTCTTATTTTCAGCTACTTGTATATATTTATTACTCACTGAGTACTTAGTACTCACCCCTACTCCCCGCACCTTTTGTGTGCAGACTCAGGTACTCAGGAGCAGTAGACAGGCATTTCCAGCGTTTGCAGTGTCATATCGAGTTGCTGAGGTAGCTGCCTACGTTCGCAGAACCTAGCTTCTCCTCTCCTTTCCAGTTGTTATTTGTATTTTGTATTCAGACTTGAGTATTTCTATACAGTACTCTCTATTCCTGTTGGGTTTTGTTAGAGGCTCTAGACTTGTGACTCCGGATCTTTGGGAGTGTCAGTATTTTGTTCAGTATTATTATTATTGGAGTTCTTAAACTCATATATTCTTCTTGGGATGTCCATTTGGGACTGATATCATTGTGATAATTGAATTGTTGGTCTGGCTGGCCTAGCTTAATTGTTGGGCGCCATCACGACCGGATTTGGGTCGTGATAATATTATAATAATGACTTATCTTGTAATCCGTATTTGGTTATACCTAATGCATATAGCACAATGAACTTAACAATATAAGTCCATTATACTATTGATTGTATAATACCTATTTTTAACAAACTATGTAATAACTCTTATGTTAAATGCGGTAATAAACAATGTGGTTATTCTATTTAGGACGATGTATTACTATGAACTAATTAGATCCAAGGACAATCGTATTAGTCCAATGGACATATGTGGTTGTCGTAAGGTTATACTAGATTATAATATGTTAACTTAAAAACCACAATCTGAGTTATAGTAATCGTGTTATAAAAGGCATAATATTCATAACTAGTATTAGTCCTTTGATAACAGGTAATAATATTTTTCCCTTTGTTATGGTTGGGTATTACACTATTATAATTTGGAGTCTTGTATGATAATAAACAAATATAGATTGTCCTTGCTACAATATATGTTATATATTGTAGTAAATGACTTAAGTTACATATAGATATCGTAACTATTGACAATTATTATGCTCAATCCCAAAGCTTAACATATTGACTAATTAATACGGCCTTTAATAAACAATTCATATGACTATAAAAATTGGTAATAATAAAATAGGTTACATGTGACGACCCGGCCCGTCATCATGGGAATTACCACCCTGTTATGCTGTAATTATATGTTTTATGCTTTTATATCAGTGTTAGAGTCTATCGGGTGAGTTAGGAGTGAATTGGATCGAAAATGAGGCATATAGACTTTTTGAAGGAAACTTGAATATGGAAAGTCAACCTGGAGTTGACTATTTAGTTAGAGGGCTCGAAATCAGGTTCTGATGATTCAGGTAGTTCCGGGAGGTGATTTGTGACTTAGGGGAGCGATCAGAATTGAATTTGGAGGTTCGGTGTAGTTTTAGGCTTGAATTGGCTAAAGTTGAATTTTTGGCGATATCCGATCGATAGGTGATATTTTGATCCGGTAGTCGTAATGAAATTCCGACAGTTGCAGTAGCTCCGTTAGGTGATTTTGGATGTGTCTGCAAAATTTCAAGTCATTCGGAGGTCGTTTGGCCGGGTTTTTGATCGAATATCTGTTGTGGAAGTTTGAATGGAAACTTAGGCTTGAATTGCTTGAATTCGATGTTATTCCGTGTTAAAGTATGTGTTTTTATTATTGGAGCAAGTTCGTATGGTGCTATGGAGTATGTTTGTGGCTTTCGTTGGGGTCCCGGGGGACCCGGGGTGGTTTTGGGAGGTTAAACGGAGGAATTTTTAAGGTTTTACAGGTCCGGAGTTTTGGGCTTTTGCTATTTTCACTTCTGCAGGTAGGGGACCGCAGAAGCGGATGCATAGGGGTGGATTTGATCTCGCAGAAGTGAGTTATGTGGGTGGGGAACCGCAGAAGCGGCCCAGGATGCGTAGGGGCGGGCTCGCAGAAGCGAGCCCATGATCGCAGGAGCGGAGGATGGCCAGGCCGGTGAGTTTTCGCAGAAGCGGAGCCCAGTCCGCTTAGGCGGTCTCGCAGGTGTGAGACCTGGACCGCAAAAGCGGAACTGGGCAGCTTGGTATGGAATCGCAGAAGTGGACAATTGTCCGCAGAAGCGGACATCGTGCCTGTGTTAAAAATAACAGAAGGGGTAAATTTCAGAAGTTACAAAAACATTCGGGCTCAGTATTGAGAGGTGAATTGGGCGATTTGGACGAGATATTGCTGGGAGTTCATCGGGTTATCGTCGGAGGTGAGTTTTATGGTTCATTTACGCATTTTTATCTTTAAATCCTCCTCTATTTCACTGAAATTGGATGAATTAATGGGGGAATTTAGCCTAAGCCAGGGCTTTGGTAAAACACTGATTTGAGTGGGCAAATGGAGTCCGAATTTGGTAAATTTTATATGCCTAGACTCGTATTGAGACGAGGGTTCCGAATATGTAACTTTTGTAATTTTTCTAGAAGTGTACCAAAAGTCGGGTTTTGACAACTTCTTGGTTTCAGTGCAATTTGAGTTATTTCGAATGGGTTGTGTGTTATTAGCATATATTGATGTATTCTCTATGATTTTGAGCAGATTTGGCATTCGAGGAGATTGATTTGCGTGGCAAGTGCAAGGCGGACTGCTTCTTCTACCGGTTCGAGGTGAGTGGTGATAGTAAATAATGTACTAAGGGTTTGAAACCCCGTACTAGCACTTCACAGTGCTATGTTTGGATGAGACGCGCGTATTGTGATGGGCGTGGTGACATTGTGATTGAGGGTTTGGACTTGGTCCTTCCCGGCTAATAGAATACTGTGTATTATGACCGATAATGAGATTATGACTATGTAATTGGGCTAATAGCCATGTTTGGGGTCTTGAGTCGATCTGTAGAGCACTAGGGAACCTGTAGAGCTAGGTGACCCTTATATCATGTTGGAAACTTACACTCAGCCGTAAAACTAGCTGAATAGCATACTAAGAGCCAGTACTTGATGCGTACTATGAGAGATAGATTACTTAGGGTGGAAATTCCCTTATTTAGCTTGAGTGGGCCTGAAAGGCCAATTCTATACTAATTGGGACAGGGTCGAGGACCCATTATGAAGTATTATATATATATATATATACCTACATTGGATCGGACTACACGCCGCAGTGATGTATGTGTGACGCAGCAGTATATATATTGGATCGGGCTGCACGCTGCAGTAGTATATATATTGGATCGGGATGCACGCCGCAGCAGTATATATGTTGGATCGGACTGCACGTCGCGGTATTATTGCGCTTGGGCTGTAGGAGCCCCTTCGGAGTCTGAGCCTGCACACATTCTCATTGAGCCGTCGACGTTAAATGGAGCGGCATGCGTGTCGCAGCGGTATATATATTGGAGCGGGCTGCACGCCGCGGCATTATACTTATTCATATCCTTATACATACTTAAATACTTATACATTACAGACATATGTATATATCTCCATATATTGAGATGGCTGTACACCGTAGTGGTACGAGTGAGGATGTGGTCAGCGTGGGACCTAGGTCAGATAGATGTGGACTGGAGATCAGAGTACTCATTATAGTGATGACTTACCTATTGCATAATCGTCACAGTAATGGTAGAATCACAAGGTGGATGTAGATCTAAAGATAGTTGGTGATAATAAAGACTATATGGTTCATATGAGATTTCTATTTAGCGAAGGATTCAGTCAGCAGAGATACTGGGGGAAATGAGTTTAACTGTCTTAAGAAGGACATGTACCAAACGAATGTCTTGGTCTTGTCTTATGATGAAGACGTATGAATGTTAAAAGCCAGTATCATGGATTAGCAAGATGTACCTTAAGGCTTCGTGCCAAGTGAAAGGATTTCACTATCAACGATCAAATTATGGGTCATGTGTCATATCAGATTTGGCCTGCGATGTATTTAGGTTCTATTCAAAAAGTTCTTGAAAACTTGCGGATGGGCAAGAGTTGAGGCTCGTATGGTATGATGCCACTTTTTATGTTCCTGTGTCCCTAATAAACTCTACATTTCATTATCAGCAGGGAAAAGCTTCAACAAAGGCTACATGGTGCTTCGTAGGCGTGTGAGAATCACAGTATGTTTTAAGATGTTGTTGGTAGAGAATGCTCGGTGCATGGAGCGGGATGATGTTTTGTTGTATTGGAATAAGGTCATACCCTATGGTGTCAGAGTGCTAATAGGGCACAGGTGATTATGTTCGTTGGATCAAGTGAATTGCAGTTGAATAAGAGTAGATGACTTGAGCAAATGTTTCTAATATGTTCGAGAGTCGTGTAATAGTGGCTTTGAGCTAAGTGGGAGAGTCCCACCGCTTTCGATTGGGTCGCACGGTTAATTACCCGCGTGAATTCTGGATACTAGCGTATTAATGGGTTATTGCAGCCACGGGAAAGGACCATGTGTGGTAATTTGAGTATATGTATTGTTAAATGCATGTTATGATTAGCCTTACTGGCTCATGTTAAAACTTGTGGGAAGATTCATGATTTACGCCTCGTATAGGTGCGGGTTGTGAAGGAAGTGGTTCCACTGGGGGCTTTATCGAGAGGGTATTCATATGTTATAAAATTCAGTAGAGTTGGTTGCGTACTGGGGCAAGTCAGGGCAAGTCAGGACCGGATGGCTCTCAATAGCGGTCCAAGTGAATTCAAGAGGTAAAGTGTGGCGTTTGATAATTCTGAGTCTATAAGTACAATTGAGGCTCAAGCCTTTGAGCAACTTATGAAGAAATGCACAAAAATAATCTATGATGTTTTGACTTGTCGTATAGTAGTTGAGAGACATGAAATGGTAGTCATTTTTTAGACAGCATGGCCTCATGGTTTAAGGTCACTCGGCGTGAGTGTGGTTGGAATAAGTTAGGTATTGAAGAAAGATATTAACATTTCTAAGGCAATCGAGGATAAACTGGAAGGACGTAGATTGATTAGCCAAAGTTGAGTTGGCATATTAGTGTCAATGATCGTTCATGTAATGTGATCGATGTATGCATGCGATTTGTGGCGGTGCATTTGAGGCTTGTCGGCCGCAGTGATTGATGGTATTCTGAAGTATTCTTCTGTTAGAGCCTGTTATGAGTAGGCGGACCTCGGAAAGGGTTATGTGGGCTTGGACCACTACTTAGAGATTGGCATATTCAACGGTTATGAGAACTCGCCTGTGTGTTGCTATAGTTCTCCTGAAATGAGTTAAATGGAAAGTCTTATGTGATGAAGTATTAGCCTATCGTCGGTTCTAGAGTTGTGATGGAAATCGTGTCTATCGTATATCGGCACGTGAGGTACAAGTGAGTGGTATGGAATTTGAAGTAAGAACCAAGGTCGCAGTTTGGTCAATGAATGTGATATAAAGAGCTCGGATGAGCAGGAAAGGAGTTTCAGTGTTTGAGTAAGATGTGTATTAACGTCAGTATCACTTCAGATCAGTGTTCTGTGGGAAACGCTTTGCATCACGGTTAGGGACTCCTAATCGCTTTTCAGTGTTAGTGCAGCCGGTGGGTTGAATGTGCAAGCCCGTTTAATTATTCGGAAGATGGTGGGAGCTTGTCCCACAAGAAGATTGTATAGGTGTGACATGTAGTCACTTGATTGGTTAGAAATTTAAACCAAGTATGAGGATTTTGGTGATATCATCCATTTGAGAATTTATGCCTGGAGGGCACTTTGCTTATTGGGTTATAGACCTGTGAAATATTATTGATTTAGCTTGGCACGACCAGGATAGACTTAAAATTGGTGGATAGATTTAAATGTGGCAATGAGCCTTGCGTCAGGCCGGTTGTGTTTCTTCCAGCAATCCGCCCTTTGTGGAGGGATAGTCGCGGTCTTATTTCGCAGGTTAGTTAATTCATGTAAAGATATATTGTGCCGTATGAGTGTGAGACGGCTTGGTAAGTTCCTTATGTGTTGAGGTTCCGCTCAGCGGTGATGTTATATAAGCATGATAGCTCTCGAGACTCAGATCATATATCGCACCTCAGTTGTGCTTGAGTTTGTAGCCTATAGCGCTATATGTTTCGTTGTGTCTGATATCATGCACCTTAGTGTGCTTATGATCGATATTCAGCATTTTGATGTGATGAGCTATTTAGCTCGACGTATGGCTCCTTGTATGAGTTTTATACAGGGATCGGGTGGCATGCCGCCATGGTTATATTGTTTGGATCTAGTGTCACACCGTCATGGTTATATTGTTTGGATCAGGTGGCACACCGCCATGGTTATATTGTTTGGATCGGGTGGCATGCCGCCATGGGTATATTGTTGGGATCGGGTTGCACGCCGCAATAGTGTGATGTTTATTTCAGTGTCCATAATTGCTTTTATGTGTTCTGTTTCCTATTTTTCTGAGGAAGTCCATGTTAGTGTGAGAGTTGAATAGTTCTCTCTAGTGTTCGCCTTCCTTTTGTATCACGTACGAATTAGTGTCCTAGTGACACATTGTGTCATCTTGTAGGACTTTTGATTATGTCTGAGGTGGCTTATCGCCTGAGCACTTCGTAATGGGTGAGGTGAGATCATTGAATTCGAGATCAGTGTAATCTGAGCATATGAAATAAATTAAGGGGCTAAGACCATTGTTTAGTTCAGAATGAGGTAATGGTTCTTGTCAAAAGTATAGACTGAATGATTTGTTGACTTGGCAACTAAATATGAATTCCGGCACATCTCTTCCGTCATATCGGTGTTGTAAAATCTAGAGCAAGACCTATGTAGGTCATGAGATGCAATGAGAGCATCAGATTTGTGGAATTTCGACTATTATATTAAAAGAATATTATTGTGGTCCCATGAGTAAAGTGATGCAAAGTGTGAATTCAGCAAAGTTATGCAGTCATGTGTGGGTACAGCGTGTGAAGATTGATATGGTGGTCGTATGATAGAAACATGCTAGGCAGGAGAAATTCCGGATGTTGGAATTGGGTCTAATGGCTTATTTACTCGAATAAAGGAGTATATCTATAGAGTTATCGAGCTAATGTGCTCAAATGAGTTGTGGAAGCACAGGAAGTTGCATGAGATGTTAAACTAGTGATTTCGACTACTTCAGTATAGTTCTCGGCATGTTCGAGGACGAACGTATGTTTAAGTGGGGGAGATTGTAATGACCCAACCGGTCGTTTTGAGCTACAGCGCGTCATTCAGCAGTTTGAGGCCATGAGCAGCTTTATCTCAGGTATATTGACTTGTGTGTATGGACAGAATGAACATTCAAGACGTTTGGAGTCAAATTTAAATGAAAATTCTCATTTCCGAAGCTTAAAATTGAAGAAATGAACTAGAATTGGAATTTTTAGTATACGATCTCGGAATTGGGATCTGAAGGTTCCAACAGGTTCATATGATGATTTCGGACTTGGGCGTATGCCCGGATCGGGTTTTGGATAACTCATGAGCGTTTCAGTGCATATTATGGAAGACAACATTTTAGAAGAAATTGCATCAGTTTGGCTTAAAATGCATTTTAGTGTTATTGATGTTCGTTTGGGATTTCGAGACTGGGAGTAGCTCCGTATGGTTATTCTAGATTTGGGAGCACGATCGGAAGTGAATTCGGAGGTCCGTAGGTCATTTTGGAGTCGTTTGGCTAAAGATAGAAAATTGAAGGTTTTTGAGAAAATTTGACCGGAAGTGGAAATTTTGATATCGAACTCAAAATGCAAATCTTATGGTTCGGATAGCTTCGTTAGGTGATTTGGGACTTAGGAGTGTGTCTGGAATATTTTTGTGATGACCGGTGTAGAATTAAGCTTGAATTTGCAAAGTTAGTATTTTGGCGAATTCCGGTTGATAGGTGAAATTTTGATCCGACGGTCGGAATGGAATTCCGAAAATTTCTGTAGCTCTGTTATGTCATTTTGGACTTGTGTGAAAAATTTGAAGTCTGTCGGACTTGATTTGATAGGTTTCGGCATCGGAAATAGAAATTGGAAACTTCAAAGTTCATCAAGCTTGGATTGGAGGTTAATTCATAATTTTTGCGTTGTTTGATGTGATTCGAGGCCTCGAGCAAGTCCGTAATGTGTTTTGGGACTGGTTGGTGTTATTGGTCGGGGTCTCGGGGGTCTCGGATGTGTTTCGGATGCCCAACGGGTCATTTTTGGAAGATTTTTGCCGTTTTGAGCATAAATGTAATGATCCAAAGGTCTATTTTTAGTTCTAGAGATCCAAATTTGATTTTGAGACTTCGAGAATTTAAGTCATGAATTATAGGACTGATCTGCAAATTTTGGTTTAATTTCATCGAGTTGCGATTGGGTTTTTTACGCGAAATGTGAGTTAATTGTTTAATGAGCGAAATTAATGTTACACTGAGAAAATGAGATCCAAATTCAGTTTATTTTGAACCACTGGATCCGTATCGAAATTACGGAGCCATAGGAAAAAGAATCGTCGAATTTCGAGTTCGTATGATGGAGTTAGAACCATTTTGGTGCAAAATGGTTGTGCTGCAATTTTTTTTTAAAAAGCTGCTGCATTTTATGAATAGTGAATAGTACCCGCGCGTGAACAGTAACCGCGCGGGTGAACATGGAACAATGTCTCACGCGCATGAACAATGTCCGCACGTGAACAGTACCGACGAAAATTCTGGGCAGTATATCCGCGATTTTGGGTCATTTTCCTCCATATTTTTAGCAACTTGAGAGCTTTTGGCCAAAAATTGACGGGGAATCGCTGGGATATCATCGGAAAATCATGGGGGGTAAGTTTCTTGGCCTAAATTCGTTAGTTTATCGTGAAATCCGTGATTATTTCACTGTTAATGGAGGATTAATGGACGGTTTTAGCCCTAGGCCTAAATTATAGAAAATCATTGGTTAGAATGGGCAAACGGAGTCCGATATTGATAAATTTTATATGCACGGACTCATGTTGAGATAAGGAACCCGAATATATAACTTTCGTAATTTTTCGAGAAGCGTACCGAAAGTCGGGTTTTGGCAACTTGTGGGTTTTGGTGTATTTTGAATTGTTTCGATTGGGTAATGCCCAATTGGCCTATTTTGATGTAATTCTATTGATTTTTATCGGATACTACACCTGTGGAGGTCGATATTCGTGGCAAGAGAGTTGTCTCTTAGTAGTTTTGTACCGGAGTTGAGGTAAGTGGCTTGTCTAACCTCGTGTGGGGAAACCTTCACCCCTAGGATATTTTGTGGTAATTTAAATTCCTTGTACGCGAGGTGACGGGCGTGTACATGCGCAGATTGTTGGAACTCATTTTACTTAAATTGTCCAATTCGTGATATTTCTGTTCTTAGCTGCTTAGATTGTGACATTTACCTGTTATTCGTTAGAAAAGCATGATTAGATAGGAATTATCTGTCTAATTACCTAATTGCCTTACTTGAACTTCTTGATGAACTGTTTGTACTATTTTGGTGAAGTTGATTTATGCATTTCCTTTTTCTCTGTGTGTTCCTTTATTGTCTGTATTGGTGGACTGTGGGTTCGATTCCTGGAGATCCCAGGGTTGTGGGTTCGATTCCTAGAGACCCGAGGTGGTATTGTTTGTGGACTGCGAGTTCGATTCCCGGAGATCCAAGGGCTGCGGGTTCGATTCCCGGAGACCCGAAGTTTATTGATATAATTATTGAGATGTGGACTGCGTGTTCGATTCCCGGAGATCCGGAGTTTATTGATATACTTATTGAGATAGGGACTGCGGGTTCGATTCGCGGAGATCCTGAGACATTGAGACACATCCTGAGATATTGAGACACGGGCTGCGGGTTCGATTCTCGGAGACCCGGAGATACTGATATTGGGACTGCGGGTTAAATTCCCGTAGCTCCTGAGTTGTTGGATAAAGAGAGGGGCTGTGGGTTCAATTTCCACAGGTCCTGGACTTGTTGATTGAGTTTACGTTGTGTTAGTTACTTGTTGTTAGATTAGTTGTAGACGGTTGAAGTAATTACTTATTTATTGCTATTTCAGACTCATCCTTATTTAAAAATTGCTTATTATTGTTATTATCATTATGTTATTATCTCTCGGTAGGGTCCTGACCTTCCTCGTCACTACTCCATCGAGGTTAGGCTTGACACTTACTGAGTACCGCCGTGGTGTACTCATGCTACTCTTCTGCACACTTTTGTTGTGCAGATCCAGGTATATCAGATCAGGCACATTTCAGGTGATCTAGCAGCTCTTTAGGAGACTCGAGCTATGATCTGCTACGTCCGTAGATCCGGGGAGTCCCCTTCTATTCTCACTAGTGATAGTAGTTATTTCCCTTACTCTCGTTGTATAGACATTTCCTGATGTATAAAGCCACAGTTGTACTCTTTCTTAGTCTGTGTTGCCCGTGGGTTTTCGGGTCTTGGTAGTATGTTGCTTAGTGTGTTTTGGCGAAGTGTATGTGCCGAGCGGCACCTATTACATTTCATTTACATTATTCTATTGTTACCTTATCTTTTATTTCATGAAATTGTACATTCCGCATCGTGTTAGGCTTACCTAGTTGCGAAGGCTGGGTGCCGTCATGACAGGTTCACGATTGGTGAACTAGGGTTGTGACAGTATATGAATGAAATCATATTCATTCACGATCAATTACTAAATAAGAACCACGATATATAAACGGAAGTTCCTATGACTACAATCGTATTAGTCCAATCGACTTATGTGGTTGTCGTAGGCCGATGCGTCCTAGTATATGAATGAAATAATATTCATAGATGGTAAATTACTAAACAACAACCACGATATATAAACGGAAGTTCCTATGACTACAATCGTATTAGTCAAATGGACTTATGTGGTTGTCGTAGGCCGATTCGTCCTATTACAATCGTATTACATTACTCCCAATATGTTATGACTACAATCGTATTAGTCAAATCGACTTAAGTGATTGTCGTAGGCCGATGCATCCTAGTATATGAATTAAATAATAATCGTAGATGGTCAATTACTAAATAACAACCACGGTATATAAACGGAAGTTCCTATTACTACAATCGTATTAGTCCAATGGACTTATATGGTTGTCGTAGGCCGATGTGTCCTTGTATATGAATGAAATCATATTCATTTACGGTCAATTACTAAATAATACCCACGATATATAAACGGAAGGTCCTATTACTACAATCGTATCAGTCTAATGGACTTATGTGGTTGTCGTAGGCCGATGCGTCCTACTACAATCGTATTACATTACTCCCAATCTATTATGACTACAATCGTATTAGTCAAATGGACTTATGTGGTTGTCGTAGGCCGTTGCGTCAAGTATATGAATGAAATCATATTCATTCACGGTCAATTAATAAATAACAACCACGATATATAAACGGAAGTTCCTATGACTACAATCGTATTAGTCCGATCGACTTATGTGGTTGTCATTGGCCGATGCGTCCTAGTATATGAATGAAATAATAATCATAGATGGTCAATTACTAAATAACAACCATGATATATAAACGGAAGTTCCTATGACTACAATCGTATTAGTCAAATGGACTTATGTGGTTGTCGTAGGCCGATGCGTCCTACTACAATCGTATTACATTACTCCCAATCTGTTATGACTACAATCGTATTAGTCAAATGGACTTATGTGATTGTCGTAGGACATGCGTCCTAGTATATGAATTAAATAATATTCATAGATGGTCAATTACAAAATATCAACCACGATATATAAACGGAAATTCCTATCACTACAATCGTATTAGTCCAATGGACTTATGTGGTTGTCATAGGCCGATGTGTCCTAGTATATAAATGAAATCATATTCATTCATGGTCGATTACTAATTAACAACCACGATATATAAACGGAAGGTCCTATTACTACAATTGTATTAGTCAAATGGACTTATGTGACTGTCATAGGCCGATGCGTCCTACTACAATCGTATTACATTACTCCCAATCTATTACGACTACAATCGTATTAGTCAAATGGACTTATGTGGTTGTAGTAGGCCGACGCGTCCTAGTATGTGGTTGTCGTAGGCCGATGCATCCTACTACAATCGTATTACATTACTCCCAATCTGTTATGACTACAATCGTATTAGTCAAATGGACTTATGTGGTTGTCATAGGCCGATGCGTCCTAGAATATGAATGAAATAATATTCATAGACGGTCAATTACTAAATAACAACCACGATATATAATGGAAGGTCTTATTACTACAATCGTATTAGTCAAATGGTCTTATGTGATTGTCGTAGGCTGATGTGTCCTAGTGTGAACGTATGACATTACTCCCAATACGATATATAAACGGAAGGTCCTATGACTGCAATTGTATTGTCCAATGGACTTATGTGGTTTTCGTAGGCCGATGCGTCCTACTACAATCGTATTACATTACTCCCAATCTATTATGACTACAATCGTATTAGTCAAATGGACTTATGTGGTTGTGTAGGCCGTTGCGTCCAAGTATATGAATGAAATCATATTCATTCACGGTCAATTACTAAATAACAACCACGATATATAAACGGAAGTTCCTACGACTACAATCGTATTAGTCCAATCAACTTATGTGGTTGTCATAGGCTGATGCGTCCTAGTATATGAATGAAATAATATTCATAGATGGTCAATTACTATATAACAACCACGATATATAAACGAAAGTTCCTATGACTACAATCGTATTAGTCAAATGGACTTATGTGGTTGTCGTAGGCCGATGCGTCCTACTACAATCGTATTACATTACTCCCAATCTGTTATGACTACAATCGTATTAGTCAAATGGACTTATGTGATTGTCGTAGGCCGATGCGTCCTAGTATATGAGTTAAATAATATTCATAGATGGTCAATTACTAAATAACAACCACGATATTTAAACGGAAATTCCTATTACTACAATCGTATTAGTCCAATGGACTTATGTGGTTGTCATAGGCTGATGCGTCCTAGTATATGAGTGAAATCATATTCATTCATGGTCGATTACTAATTAACAACCACGATGTATAAACGGAAGGTCCTATTACTACAATCGTATTAGTCAAATGGACTTATGTGGTTGTCATAGGCCGATGCGTCCTACTACAATCATATTACATTACTCCCAATCTATTATGACTACAATCGTATTAGTCAAATGGACTTATGTGGTTGTAGTAGGCCGATGCGTCCTAGTATGTGGTTGTCGTAGGCCGATGCATCCTACTACAATCGTATTACATTACTCCCAATCTGTTATGACTACAATCGTATTAGTCAAATGGACTTATGTGGTTGTCATAGGCCGATGCGTCCTAGAATATGAAGGAAATAATATTCATAGACGGTCAATTACTAAATAACAACCACGATATATAAACGGAAGGTCCTATTACTACAATCGTATTAGTCAAATGGTCTTATGTGATTGTCGTAGGCTGATGTGTCCTAATGTGAACGTATGACATTACTCCCAATATGATATATAAATGGAAGGTCCTATGACTACAATCGTATTGTCCAATGGACTTATGTGGTTGTCGTATGCCGATGCGTCTTACTACAATCATATTACATTACTCCCAATCTGTTATGACTACAATTGTATTAGTCAAATGGATTTTGCATCGGCCTACGGCAACCACATAAGTCCATTTGACTAATACGATTGTAGTCATAACAGATTGGGAGTAATGTAATATGATTGTAGTAGGACGCATCGGCCTACGACAACCACATAAGTCCATTTGACTAATTCGATTGTAGTCATACGACCTTCCATTAATATATCGTGGTTGGGAGTAATGTAATACGATTGTATTCATAGGACCTTCCGTTTATATATCGTATTGGGAGTAATATCATACGTTCATACTAGGACGCATCGGCCTACGACAATCACATAAGTGCATTGGACTAATACGATTGTAGTCATAGGAACTTCCGTTTATATATCGTGGTTGTTATTTAGTAATTGACCGTCTATGAATATTATTTCATTCATTTACTAAGACGCATCGGCCTACGACAACCATATAAGTCCATTTGACTAATACGATTGTAGTCATAACAGATGGGAGTAATATAATGCGATTGTAGTAGGACGCACCGGCCTACGACAACTACATAAGTCCATTTGACTAATATGATTGAGGTCATAGGAACTTCCGTTTATATATCGTGGTTGTTATTTAGTAATTGCCATCTATGAATATTATTTCAATCATATACTAGGACGCATCTGCCTACGACAACCACATAATTCCATTTGACTGATACGATTGTAGTCATAAGAGATTGGGAGTAATATAATACGATTGTAGTCATTGGACCTTCCATTTATATATCTTATTGGGGGTAATGTCATACGTTCATACTAGGACGCATCGGCCTACGACAACCACATACGTTCATTTGACTAATACGATTGTAGTCATAGGAACTTCCGTTTATAGATCGTGGTTGTTATTTAGTAATTGACCATCTATGAATATTATTTCAATCATATACTAGGATGCATCGGCCTACGACAACCACATAAGTCCATTTGACTAATACGATTGACTAATACGATTGTAGTCATAACAGATTGGGAGTAATGTATTACGATTGTAGTCATATGACATTCCGTTTATATATCGTATTGGGAGTAATGTCATACGTTCATACTAGGACGCATCGGCTTATGACAATCACATAAGTCCATTTGACTACTACGATTGTAGTCATAGAAACTTCCGTTTATAGATCGTGGTTGTTATTTAGTAATTGACCATCTATGAATATTATTTCAATCATATACTAGGATGCATCGGCCAACGACAACCATATAAGTCCATTTGACTAATACGATTGTAGTCATAACAGATTGGGAGTAATGTAATACGATTGTAGTCATAGGACCTTCCATTTATATATCGTATTGGGAGTAATGTCGTACGTTCATACTAGGACGCATCGGCCTACGACAACCACATAAGTTCATTTGACTAATAGGATTGTAGTCATAGGAACTTCCGTTTATATATCGTGGTTGTTATTTAGTAATTGACCATCTATGGATATTATTTCAATCATATACTAGGACGCATCGACCTACGACAATCACATAAGTCCATTTGACTAATACGATTGTAGTCATAACAGAATGGGAGTACTATAATACGATTGTAGTCGGACGCATCGGCCTACGACAACCACATAAGTCCATTTGACTAATACGATTGTAGTCATAACAGATTGGGAGTAATGTAACACGATTGCAGTATGACGTATCGGCCTACGACAATCACATAAGTCCATTTGACGAATATGATTGTAGTCATAGGAACTTCCGTTTATATATCGTGGTTGTTATTTAGTAATTGACCGTGAATGAATATGATTTCTTTCATATACTAGGACGCATCGTCCTACGACAACCACATAAGTCCATTGGACTAATACGATTGTAGTCGTAGGACCTTCCGTTTATATATCGTGGTTGTTATTTAGTAATTGACCATTTATGAATATTATTTCATTCATATACTATCACGCGCCAAATCGAGGGACATGACCGGCGCCTGACCGGGTAGCCCCAGTCAAGCTGACCTGGTGCCTTTCTATCCTACGCATTACCCTTGTGTTGATTATTTCTCATAAACCAAATATCTTACCAATTATAACTAATTTCACAATGTACAAACATAACCATACGATTGATTTACTAACAAGTTTACAATTTACATTTACAACACCCGACATATATATACATAGGCCATAATCCCACGGTTTACATGTCTACGGAGCCTCTAGATTACAAAGGAGGATATAATACTTACCGGTAATAAGGCTCTGGCTATACCTTAAAATTAAAAAAAATCCAAAATAAAGTCTAAAACAGAAGTGGCATGAGCCACACAGGGCCCCGAGGAAGAAAAGGGCTCACCAAAACGGGCAGTGGAAGATGAAGGATATTATTTCCGATGAGCTGAAGTGCCTCTTACTGATCCATCTACAATCATAACACGAATGTAGCGCACCTGGAAAAATGGACGTCAGTACAGTGGAATTGTACTGGTATGTATGGACAAACTTTGTCCCAAGTAAACTCAAGCTATTAAACAAGTAATCATGATGATAAGACAACCAATAAATTACACCAAGAATTAATTAAGCCAGACAACCATGTTTTCCACATTTTCCTCATTTCAAATAATTCTCAACAAAAAGCACGATTTAAGATCAACAAGGAGAAAAACAACCAATCAATCACGTAAAACACAAGTAGTCAAACAAAGGGGAAATTAGTGCCCCACAGGTTGAAAACTCTCCTGCTGTCTCCTTTCACAATTTCACATCAATGATTTTATATCAATTTCAATAGCGATTTCGATCGCTTTCCATCCTTATTACCTCGTCCACCCTTATTACCTCGTCCACCCTTATTACCTCGGCCACCCTATCACCCCAACCCACACCTTATTACTTCATGTTGCGGCGCGCAACCCGATCCCACCGTACAGTTTCAATCACAACAATCACAAACAACAAACAAGGCACTACACAAGATCACAACAAGTGCAAATAAGCGATTTACAAATCGGTTCATGTTCTCAAATACATTTCAAACCAATATCACCACCAAGTTACAATGTTTCCATATTCGAGAGTACCCATACTGTTATGTTAAACAATTTATCACAACTCAAGTGTTCATTTCTTTCCCACAAGAAACCATATATGCCATCACATCAATTATTCTCAATTCTTTACCAATTTCAATTCCCTTTTTATCTTTCGGTTCGTATTCCATACCACAACACACATCGTTCAACATTAATTAGATACCCATCAACAAAATCAACAAATTACACACAATCTCTCAAATTAACACATGCCAAACGAATTGCACACATAAGGGCGATTTCACAAGAATCAAAGTTAGCCATATATACCTCGATTGAGCTTTCCTTAAGTTACTACAACAGTGCAAAAACTCTAGCAATTCCAATCTACTATGAGACATAACAAAAATAAAGACATATTAGAATGATATTCTTGAAACTAGCTCATTTGAACATTTTATCAAACACTAGTTGAGTATCTTGATTTCGAATCCTCTTTTTAAGACTTCTTTCATTCCCTAACCTAATCTTTACTTATTTAAGTTAAACAATCTTCCCATAAACCTAAGTTGTACATGCATGTATACACAATACTAATAAACCCAAGAATCTTACCTCAATAACCCATCATATGGCAGATAAGCTGGGCATCTAAAGAACATAAGATCCGTAACTTGATCATGAGCGAATTTGTTGATGTTGCACCCATGAAGTATGGAAAGTGCCAAACATTGGGAACTACCCGGGAACTTGAAATTGAAACCTAGGGCATAGAATCTTACGTTTAGATGAAGATCTTGCAATTGGGTTCTTCGATTCTTGAAGGTTGATGCCAGATTTGGATGATTTAGATGTTGGGTTCCTCCTTCTCTCTCTAAAATACTCTCACCTCTCTCTAAAATCAGTAGGAAATGACCCCAAATAAAGCCCCAAAGGTTATATATCAAAATGGGGCCGGGTTATGAAAATAAAAAAAATAACCCTGCGATGTCAATTCTGCTATAGCAGAATGCACCGCAGAATGGACATGCCGGCCGTAGAATGCACCGAAAAATCGGTAGCCAAAAATGAGCTACACTGGTTCAATCTGCGGTCAAAATGCGGACCTCATAACGAAAATGCGGACCGCAGAGTAGAAATGCGGATCGCATATTTAACCTGACACATGATCGAATTTCCAGCCTTTGGTAATTTAATCATAACATTGTGTAGGAATGTCCAAATGACGAACGGTTTGAAGCGTTGGAAACTAGACTCAAAGGGATTTCATTTTATATGATATTCACCGCATAAAACCTTATACATAATTATATATGATCCTTTGAAGTGGAGCTATGTGCGAATCCATTTGGAATTTTGGCCTGTTTCGAAAATTTTCCCATTTGGCGTACACCTAGGCTTCCATTTGGACCTCACATAACTTACCATAAGACTTATACTCATATTTACCAAGTATAATTGATGACCACCATATTAATAGAATATAAAAATATTATAATAAGACTGTGTGACAATACGAAATCGTAAATTACTTAGCAAAATTTTTCGGGGCCTTACATTCTCCTCCCCCCCCCTTAGGATCATTCGTCCTCGAATGAGGAGTATACTCCTAAAATTTGCAGAAATTTCGGCGGAGTCTCCTTTGTAAATAGGCCTATCCACCTGCCAGAAAATCACCAAAATCGTCTTAACCACACATCCACAACTGTACATAGCACTACAATGTATATATCCACAATCCTAATCCCAATATTACAAGCACTACATTAACATATGGATACCAGAACATGGACTGCACAATTTTACATCAAAATACCTATATGGTACATTCCAAGTCAAAACTAACTGGTATTCAATCAAACGAAAGTACTTTCCTTCCACGACACATTTATCCTTCCACACGACATTATCGACTTACAAACATTGTCATAACACCTTCCCAAAAATAATATCAACTCCCAAACATACAAAACAAGGATGACAGATAAACATCTTGCATGAAATAACTATCTATTGACTTTACCTTTTGATAACTTACACTGTACAATTTACACTCCACTGGATATTACAATTCATGATAACAACAATAACCTACAATTCCATAACTTGGCATCATACCATCAAGGATGTCAGTTCATAGTAAATATTTAAACTAATCGTGTTAGACCAACCGTATTTATGCAGTTATTGTAAAAATTCCATCCCCAATGGCGATTGAGTACATAGCTATTTGAATTTTATAGTGAGTATCATCATCACACAGTGAAAGATATATACAATATTACCTAATACTCTTAGGTAATATTGTATAAAACTACAAGTTTTGTACAATATCATAAATATATCACTTATACATCTCAATTGCATTGGATACAGGTATATTAGGATACTCAATTTTGACCTACGACAATAATTTGATAAAACTTATCTGGACAAACGGTATTACAATATGAAATCGTTACGTTTGTATAGAAGGGAGTAATGATCCAATCGTTTTGACTACATAAACGTATTACATTACTCCCAATTTGTTACATTGTATTTTGGTATGTGCTTAAACTTTATATGGTATAATCCTAACTGATTAATCAAACACGGACTAAATTCCGTGGATTAGGACTAATTAGGACTTATTTATACAATAACGATTTAATACATAATCTACTTACTCTATAACATATTTAACCAACCTTCTTATATTACATAAGTCATGTAGTGTACCTAAATGTAATACGATACATTGTATATTGTAACGACCCGGCCGGTTGTTTTAGAAAATTATGTCCCGATCCCCAATTTAACTGTTCCTCTAAGTTCATTTCTGCTATTGTGGTTTGCCGGGAGGGTCGGTTTTGGAATTCGGAGTGTTTTGGGACAGTTAGTCCCTAAATAGAAGCTTTATAGTTGGAAAATGGCCCATAGTCGGAACAGTATTAAGACGACCTCGGAACGGAAATCTGATGGTTCCATTAGTTCCGTTAGGTGATTTCGGGGTTGGGAGCGCGTTCGGAATGTATTTTGGAGGCCCGTAGCTCAATTAGACTTGAAATGCCGAAGTTTGAAATTTTGGCGAATCCGAACGATAGGTGAGATTTTGACCCGAGGGTCGGAATGGAATTTCGACAATTTCTGTAGCTTCATTATGTGATTTTGGATATGTTCGCAAATTTTCAGGTCATTCAGACATTGTTTGGTCGGGTTTTTGATTGAATATTAGTTTCGGAAGTTTTGAAGAAACTTAGGCTTGAATCCGTGTGTAATTGGTGATTTTGATGTTTAATTAGGATGGTATTTTTATGATTGGAACAAGTTCGCATCGTGTTTTGGAGTATGTTGGTGGTTTTCGTTGGGGTCCCGGGGGCCTCGAGATGAATTCGGGGGTCCAAACGGACCATTTTGTGCCAAATGCACTACTGTTTCTGCTGCAATAAGTGCAGAGGATTTTTGTGCTTCGCGATCGCGAAGCTTTGAATGCGATCGCGTAAGAGGAGAATTGTGAGCTCTGCGATCGCGAGGTAGAGTATGCGATCGCGTAAGGTTATGAGGGGATGCATCGCGATCGCGATGCCTTGTGTGCGATCGTGTAGGTCTGGGACTTAAAGCAGTGCGATCGCGGGTGGATTCACGCGATCGCGTAGTGTTGAGGCCTTAAGCAGTGCGATCGCATAGGGTATGTCGCGATCGTATAGAGTAATTTTGGAGCCTGGTGAATTTGTTCATCGCGACCGCGAGCCTATGGCTGCGATCGCAGAGGGTCGCCTGGCAGTCAGTATATTAAAATAACAGAACAGTGTATTCGCGAACTTCATACCCAAAACCTCCATTTTTGGGTTCTAAGAGAAGGTATTGATGGGAAATTGTTGGGGATTCATCGGGAAATCATCGGGGGTAAGTTTCTTGACCTTAATTCGTTAGTTTATCATGAAATCCGTGATTATTTCACTGAAAATGGAAGATTAAAGGTGGGTTTGAGCCCTAGGCCTAAATTTGAGGAAATCTTTTATTTGAATGGGCAAACAGAGTCCGATTTCGATAAATTTTATATGCGCGGACTCGTGTTGAGATAAGGAACCCGAATATATAACTTTCATAATTTTTTGAGAAGTGTACGGAATGTCGGGTTTTGGCAACTTGTGGATTTGGGTGTATTTTGAATTGTTTTGGTTGGGTAATGCCCAATTGGCCTATTTTGATGTGATTAAATTGATTTTTAACAGATACTACACCTGTGGAGGCCGACATTCGCGGCAAGAGAGTTGTCTCTTAGCGGTTTTGTACCAGAGTCGAGGTAAGTGGCTTGTCTAACCTCGCGTGGGGGAACTTTCACCCCTAGGATATTATGTGATAGTTTAAATGCCTTGTACGCGAGGTGACGGGCATGTACATGCGCTGGTTGTTGTAACACATACTTTACTTGAAATATCCGATTAGTGATATTCCTGCTCTTAGCTGATTAAATCGTTACTTTTACCTGGTATTAGTTAGAAGAGCATGATTAGCTAGGATTCAACATGTCTAATTGCCTAGTTGACTTACTTGAACTTCTTGATAAATTGTTGGCACTAGTTTCGGTGAAGTTGTAGTTAAACATATTATATTCTCTCTCTGTGTTTTCTTTATTTGTTGTGTTGGTGGACCGCGGGTTCGATTCCAGGAGATCCCAAGGCTGTGGGTTCGATTCCCAGAGACCCGGAGTGATATTGTTTGTGGATTGCGGGTTCGATTCCCGGAGATCCGGAGTTATTGATACATTATTGAGATATGGACTGCGGGTTCGATTCCTGGAGATCCGGAGTTATTGATACATTATTGAGGTATGGACTGCGCGTTCGATTCTCGGAGATCATGTATTATTGATATATTGTTGAGATATGGACTGCGGGTTCGATTCCCGGAGATCATGAGATCATTGAGACACATCTTGAGGTATTGAGACATGGGTTGCGGGTTCGATTCCCGGAGACCCAGAGATACTGTTATCGGGACTGCGGGTTAAATTCCCCTAGCTCCTGGATTGTTGATTATAGAAAGGGATTGTGGGTTCAATTCCCACAGGTCCTGGACTTGTTAAATTGAGTTTTGTTACTTGTTGTTAGCTTAATTGTAGACGGTTGCAGTAATCACTTTATTGTTGTTATTTCGAAATTATTATTATTTAAACTGCTTATTATTGTTAATATAATTTTTGTAATTGTTTCCTCTCAGTAGGGCCCTGACCTTCCTCGTCACTACTCCATCGAGGTTAGGCTTGGCACTAGGTACATCAGGATAGGCCCATACTAGGTGATATCAGCAACACATTTGGAGACCTCGAGATATGATCTGCTACGTCCGCGGATCCGGAGGCCCTCTTTCTATTCTGATAGTTCTTGTAGATGTTTTTCCTTCATTTCGTTGTTTAGATACTCTTTACACATAGAGCCACAGTTGCATTTCTTTTAGTCTGTGTTACCCGTGGGATTCCGGGTCTTGGTGGTATTTTCATACAGTATATTGATGAGTGTATGTGCTAGGCGGCATGGATTACATTCCTATTTACATCGTTTTTCGCTATTTCTTGTTAAAGTTCATAAACTTGTATATTCCACAATGTGTTAGGCTTACCTAACCGCGAGGACTGGGTGCCATCACGACATGTTCATGATTGGTGAACTAGGGTCGTGACAAGTTGGTATCAGAGCTCTAGGTTCATAGGAGTCACGGGACACAGACCGGTTACTTAGAGTCTCGCTGATCGATATGGAGACGTCTGTATTTATCTACGAGAGGCTATGTAACTGTTTAGGAAACTCTTCATTTCTTTTGGATTCCTTGTCGTGCGACATTTTTGGCACCAAATCTAAACTACTGCTTTCTATTCTCTCACAGATGGTGAGGACACGAGCTACTCGCGACGATCAGGTACCCGCGCCCCTTGTTGCCGCCGTCAGAGGCCGGGGCCGAGGTAGAGGACGAGGACGCACATGAGGTGTAGCCGCAGCACCCACGCGCGCTGCCGCTTAGGTGCCACCGGTGGATCAGGTTGGAGCGCAGGCACCTGGTACACCGACTACAGCTACTACTGCTCCAGCACTCCAGGAGACCCTGGCCCAGTTCATCAGTATGTATACCACTTTAGCTCAGGCAGGACTACTTCATCTCGCTGCAGCTATATCCCAGGCCAGGGGAGGGGCCCATACTTGCGCAGTCGTTACACCTGAGCAGCGAGTGCCAGTGGGACAGGTTCCGGAGATTATGGTTATGACTCCTACCGCCCCAGCACAGCCCGGAGGTGGGCTAGCTGCCTCTGAGGACGAGCAGCGTAGATTGGAGAGGTTCAAGAAATATGACCCTCCAGTGTTAAGTGGTTTGGCTTCAGATGATGCATTGGGTTTTCTGGAGGAGTGTCATCGTATTCTTCGTACCATGGGGATTGTGGAGACCAGTGGGGTTTCCTTCAATGCTTTTCAGTTTCATGGGGCTGCTTATGATTGGTGGCGCACGTATGAGTTGGATAGTCCGGAGGAGTCTGCTTCGTTGACCTGGAAGCAGTTTTCAGATTTGTTTTTGAGGGAGTTTGTTCCCTAGAGCCTTAGGGATTCTTGGCGCTTGGAGTTTGAGCGATTGCGACAGGGCTCCATGTCAGTATCGGAGTATGCTATCAGTTTCACCCGTCTAGCCAGGCATGCACCGGCTTTGGTAGCCACGGTCCGGGAGAGAGTGCGAAGATTTATTGAGGGCTTGATTCCGCCGATCCGGTCCAGCATGGCCAGAGAGTTGGAGATGGATATATCTTATCAGCAGGTAGTGAGCATTGCCAGGAGGATCGAGAGTATGCTCCCTAGAGAGCGGGGAGAGAGGGAGGCCAAGAGGTCTCGTGAGTCGGGTCATTTCTCTCGTGCTCGCACTTCAGCAGCCGGTCGTTTTGGCTGGGATTATTCCGGTTGACCAGTCCACTCAGCATTGCCAGCAGCCGGTGGTACTCCAGCTCTTCCAGCACCTCAGGAGCTTTATTGTCACCACCCTGATTTTTCCCCAACATCGGGATCGTGATGGCGCCTACTCGTGGTAGCTAGGCAAGCCACTTTATTCCCACTATCCTATTTTTAGTAATATTTCATAATCAATTTATCAACCAAAACCATAACCTTAATTAAACAAGTGCGGAAGACTTTATAAAAATAGCAATAAGCAGTTTCAAGGTAAAATAATACTGAAATCTTCTACACAAGACGTGGAGTCACCAACTCACGAACTACTACATGAATACTACACATAAAGGTCTGAAAGAAATATAACATAATCTGTTTGTCTCGGAATAAGGAGACTACAGCTAATAACATAAATAAAAGGAAGAGACGTTGGGCATGCGAACACCTGCAAGCTACCTCGGTCTCAAATATGATCAACTCCCACGCAAAATATCTACTGCTGCTACTCCTGATTGAAACCTGGACCTGTGCAAAAATGCACAGAAGTGCAGTATCAGCACAACCGACCCCATGTGCTGGTAAGTGTCTGGCCTATCCCGGCGAAGTAGTGACAAGCCTAGGACCAGACACCCACATAAACCTGTGCAGTTCTATACATATATGTACACCACAAGATAACGAGAAATAACCGAGTAACAACGCAACAAGGAATGTCACAGAAGAACTCAACAATTAACAACAGTCATTAAATCAATAAGGAAAAACATGTATAATGAGAAACAAGTAATGTCAAATCAATGAAATAGCAAATAAAGTGCACGGCATCACCCTTCGTGCTTTTACTATCATCCTCACCAAATAAGCAAATAAAGTGCACGGCATCACCCTTCGTGCTTTTACTCTCATCCTCACATCCATGGTACGGCATGATCCTTCGTACATGGTTCAATATCAAGGCACGACATGATCTTTCGTGCATAATCAATAACATGGCACGACATTAACCTTTGTGCATAATCAATAACAAGGCACGGCATTAACCTTCACACATAAACAATAAATCAAGGCACGACATCACCCTTCGTGCATTATCACTCTTCCTCACCCAAATAACAATCACAGTTAAGGGCAGAGAATAAAAACAATAAATCATGAACCGTCCCGGCAAGGGACACAATAATCATCACAACAAAGTCTCGGCAAGGGCAATCAATATCTCACTTCACAATAAGTCCCGGCGAGGGAGAACAATAGCAATTCTACAACCCGGCAAGGGTTCAACAATTTATCTTCAAATATGTCTCACAACAAGTATCAACAATGACTCACGGTCATGCTAGACGCCAGTGTATGGATGCTCGTCACCACAGCCCATACACCGCACTCGATCACATAGCACATAGCACATAATCCTATTCCCTCAAGCTAGGATAGAACAAACACTTACCTCTAGCCTTGGAGTCCAAATTATGCTTCAATTATAGCTTTTTCCACGAATTTCCGCTTCAACTAGCTCGAATCTAATCACAATTGATTCCATTATATTAATAAATACTAATTAACTTGGTTTGAATGCTTAAAAATGATTTTCTCAAAGTTTACCCCAAAATTTCCCAAAATTCCCTGGCCCCACGTGGTCGGAACTCGGTGTTCAGACCAGAATCCGATTACCCATTCCCCCACGAGTTCAATTATATGATTTGTTTCAAAATCGGACCTCAATTCGAGGTCCAATGGCCCAATTCATGAAAACACTAGGTTCTACCCAAAAACATGAATTTCTACCATGAAAACCTTTGATTTCTATTGAAAAACATGTTTAATGTTGTTAGGAATTGAAAGAATTAAGTAAAAAGTGACTTACAATTGCTTTGGAGTGAATTTGGCCTTGAGAGCTCGTGTGTGGTGTGTGGGTTTTTGAAAAAGTGAAGAATGAACTGAAAAATTCGTTTAAGTATAGAATTGCACAGCTGCGGATATCTCAATTGTGAACATTTGTTCGCAATTGCGAACGCTACAGGTCTGGGGTCTACTGTTCTCGCATTTGCGAGAGAAAGTTCGCATTTCAAAAACATATTACAAACTTGTTCGTGCGATCACATCGCCAATATAACATCGTTTTCATCAAATCAAGCCTCAAGTTCATGATTTTCATACTTTTGGTTTTCAAAACTTTCAAACTTGGAACTCAAGGTCCAAAACATATCAAACGACATCCAAATGCCACCAAACTTTGCAGAAAGCACATATATAATATTTAAGACTTGTACCGGGCATCATACCCAAAATATGAGCCCGATACCATGGTCATTTAATTCATTTTCCTTTAATAATTACAGCAAAAACAATTTCACAGAAAAATTCATAACTTGGGCTCTAGGCCTCAGAATTCGACTACCGACGTATGTCCAAGTCCCATATTTTCCAACGGACCTTCCGGGACCGTCCGATCTCGGGTCCGGGTCCGTTTACCAAAAATGTTGACCGAAGTCAACTATATCAATATTAATATCATTTTTCTCCAAATGTTTCATAGAATTCATATTTTCTATCAGAAAATCTTTCCGGCTACATGCTCGGATCGTGCACGTAAATTGAGATAACATAAAATGAGGTTTTCAAGGACTCGGAAGTGTAGAACAAATGAGGAAAGCAGGTGATGACCCTTTGGGTCGTCACATCCTCCACCTCTAAACAACTATTCGTCCTCGAACGGACAAGAGAAGGATGTACCTGAGTCGGGGAACAAATGTGGGTAGCGGCTCCGCATATCAGACTCGGACTCCCAGGTCAATGCCTCAGGAGGCTGACCTCTCCACTGAACACGCACGGAAGGATAACTCTTCGACCTCAACTGTCGAGCCTGCCAGTCTAGAATTGTCACCGGCTCCTCCTCGTTGGATAGATCATTGTCCAATTGGACAGTACTGAAGTCTAACACATGTGTGGGATCGCCGTGGTATCTCCGAAGCATAGATACATGAAAAACTGGATGCACGGCTGATAAGCTAGGCGGCAAAGCTAGTCTGTAAGCCACCCCTCCCACTCGGTCTAGAATCTCAAATGGGCCAATATACCTAGGGCTGAGCTTGCCCTTCTTCCCGAACCTCATCACGCCCTTCATAGGCGACACTCGGAGCAATACTCGCTCACCAACCATGAAAACTACATCTCGAACCTTACAATCCGCATAAGTCTTCTGTCTGGACTGAGCTGAACGCAATCTCTCCTGGATAGTCTTGACCTTATCCAAGGCCTCCTAAACTAAGTCTGTACCCAACAACCGAGCCTATCCCGGCTCAAACCATCCGACTGGAGATCGACATTGCCTACCATACAACGCCTCATACGGGGCCATATGAATGCTAGGCTGGTAGCCGTTATTGTAGGCGAACTCCGCTAATGGCATAAATTGGTCCCGCGAGCCTCCAAAATCATTGACACAGGCTCGGAGCATGTCCTCCAGAATCTGAATAGTCCTCTCGGACTGGCCATCCGTCTGAGGATGAAAAGCTGTACTCAGCTAAACTTGAGTGCCTAACTCCTACTGGACCGCTCTCCAGAACCGTGAGGTAAACTGGGTACCCCAATCGGAGATAATAGATACCGGCACCCCATGAAGTCGAACAATCTCTCTGATGTAAATCTCTGCTAACCTCTCCGATGAGTAGGAGACAGATACTGGAATAAAGTGTGCTGACTTGGTCAGCCTATCAACAATGACCCAAATAGCGTCAAGTTTCCTCCGAGTCAAAGGAAATCCAGTAACGAAGTCCATAGTGATCCGCTCCCAATTCCACTCGGGAATTTCAATCCACTGGAATACATCACCAGGCCTCTAGTGCTCATATTTCACCTGCTGACAATTTAGACACCGAGCGACATATGCAACGATATCTTTCTTCATTCTGCGCCACCAATAGTGCTGCCGTAAGTCCTGGTACATCTTCACGATGCCCGGGTGAATAGAATACCGCGAACTGTGGGCCTCCGCTAAGATGAACACTCGAATCCCTTCAACATTGGGCACACAAAATTGACTCTACAATCTCAATACCCCATCATCATCTAGATTTACCTTCGTGGCACCTCCCCGTTGTACTGTATCTCTCAAATCATGCAAGTGCGGATCATCAAATTGCCTCTCACGGATGCGCTCTAATAGAGAAGAACGAGCGACCGTGCAGGCTAACACCCTGCTAGGCTCAGAAATGTCTAATCTCACGAACCGGTTGGCTAAGGCCTGGACATCTAGAGCAAATGGTCTCTTACTGACCGGAATGAATGCAAGACTACCCATGCTGGCAGATTTTCTACTCAATGCTTCCGCCACCACATTGGCTTTACCTGGGTGGTATAGAATAGTAACATCATAGTCTTTCAGCAACTCTAACCATCTCCGTTGTCGTAGATTCAACTCCTTTTGCTTGAAGAAGTACTCTAGGCTCTTGTGATTAGTGTACACCTCACACGTCACACCATATAGATAATGCCTCCAGATTTTTAAGGCATGAACCACTGCTGCTAACTCAAGATCATGAACTGGAATTATCATCCATAATTATGTATAATAGTTATTACATAGTTTGTGAAAAATTACTAGTGCTCGAAGTACCTCTGATTTCTATTATTGTGAAAAGTTAATATCTTGTTATTTACCAAACAACCTAGGTAATGTCAAAGGACAGGGTTAATGTTCTACGACATACTAGGGTATGAAATGGCTTTGTGATACACACCATTTACCAAAAAGCGAATACAATCGTAATGTATTTACAACATGCCATGACCATGTCCTGGTCATGGCATACAAAACTTATCTAGTATAGTAATCGTATGTTTACTATACTAGGTTACATAGATGTCGTAGTGAAATTTAAAACCTGTACTAAGACACGTACGTAGTCATATAACCTATAACATGTATATGATTACCCTGAGAATAATAGTATACACGTCTATTTGACTAATACGATTTATTTTTAGACTTTTTTGTTGAAGTCAGGTGCTCGCCTGAAGAATGGAGTGGCGATTTATTTCCAAAGTTTGTTATTGAAGTCAGGTGCCCTCCTGAAGAATGGAGTGGCGATATATTTTCGAAGTTTGTGGTGGAAGTCAGGTGCCCGCCTGAAAAATGGAATGACGATTTATTTTCAGAGTTTGTTGTTGAAGTCAGGTGCCCGCTTGAAGAATGAAGTGACGATTTATTTCCAAAGTTTGTTATTGAAGTCAGGTGCCCGCCTTTACACCTAAATTTAAACATTTTACTTGAGATAGTGCACTACATATATGGAATGGAATTACATCCATAATTAAGTCCGTTTATATATTTATCCTAACGAGATTTAACATATTTAGAAGTAATTTTTGCCAATAGATATTTTATTAGTAATTTGTATTCATTTACCATGGTGTTAATCACATAGGGCCATACGTTTAGATTTGCAAAAATTATCTATTGCCCAATTTGGTAAAATCTAGTGGAAAATCATTGTTAATGCTCATCTAACATTAACTCAAAGGATAAATATCTTAAGTTCGACCAAAACACCACTTTTAGAACTCAATCCTGTTATATCATAGATCCTAAAATTAGCCCTAAAATACTAACTATTTAAATCGTCAATCGAAATCACTAGTGGTATAACCTACTACAATCCCTCGATTGGGAGTAATATCAAACAATGGGGAGGTAATCATGCTTCAGATGAGATTAGGCCTGAAGCGTGTAGCCCGATCCATTTAACGTCGACGGCGCTCACTGGGGGTGTGTACAGACTCTGGAGGAGCTCCTTCAGCCCAAGCGCAATATTCATATCATCCACTGCGGCGTGCAGCCCGATCCATACTCAGTCCACAACATGTATATGAGTCACATAATAGTTCAATTTATTTATTTCCAGTTTCCAATTCATTAACAAGGAAAAATACTTTACGTTATTAATTTTTGTTTCAAGAACAGGTGACTTAGCATTTCATGATAGTGATTTCAACCCAGGACTCAGATCAATGATTTTACAAATCATGCTATCACATAGATATCTACCTCTATGGATACTAGAGGTCGGCACAAGGCTCCAAACATGTCATATAGCCCACATATATACTCAACACAGAGTGTGTTTCAATCACCAATATACTAGAGTGTAAATGAAATAATATCACCTCCCTTTTCCGATTGTAATTTTAGATTTGTATGAAATAATTTGAATATTAGGAGTGTATAACACACCACAACTATAGGATCTACATCATATAGTACGATATTATGATTAATACATAATTATGTGACATAACAAAGTTTATTGTACAAAAATTTATATGTGGCATCGGTCTACGACAACCACATAAGTCCATTTGACTAATACGATTGTAGTAATAGGACATTTGTCACAACCCCAAATCCGGTCGTGATGGCGCCCAACACACTGCTAGGCCAGCCTGACCAATCAATAACAATAACGGGGCTAGGATGCTCGCCTTATCCCATTTAAGCATATCAATTATAAACAACAGAGATAGATATATATCAAACAGGGAACCAAGTCCCAAAACATACCAACTCCCATAGACCGAAGGGTCAAGAGTCATGAGCCTCTAAAAGACCATAAGTGTAATAATGGTTTACAAGATACCAAGTGCGGAAAGAAATATCAATACAGAATCAAAGACAGTAGGAAGGGATAGCGGGTTCTGCGGGCTCTGCAGCTACCTCGAATATCCTACAGGAGTCGCCGAGAACAGCTACCGGATCACTCCTGAGAGGTACCTGGATCTGCACACGAGGTGCAGGGAGTAAAATGAGTACTGCCAGACTCAGTGGTAATAAACAGGGGTAAGACAGCACAGATAAGAAATCCGCAATTAAGCACTATGTAAGGCTGTAATAAAATCCCCTGTACCAGAATCAGTATCAACTGTACCTGTACCAACAAGTACCAGCAAAACAGTATAACAGCTATCAGATGTAGCTAAATGCAATGCAATGCATGATATAACCGCTACTGTGGAGGTTCAGACTCCGGAGGGGCTCCTACAGCCCAAGCACAATATCATGAATATACGCTGCGGCGTGCAGCCCGATCCACTATATATACCGCTGCGGCGCGCAGCCCGACCCACTACCAGTCAGCTAATATGCAATTACAACCTCGCGGGCTCCAAGGTAGTTTTGCAAACTCTTTTATCATTTTTCAGTTAAAAACAGTACTATCAAGTTCCAAATATTGGAAATAACATGATAACAATAAATAGCTACGGACTGGTAGTAAACTAACATGTCTATATCACAAGACAATGATAACGATCCTTGCGGGATCCAATGACTGGCTCGCAGCCCACAAGTATGCTCAACCATCCAAAAAGGAGGTTCAACGGCTCAAGAGTAGCCAATATCACAATATAGTGTGCAACCATCCGAGAAGGAGGTTCAACGGCTCAAGAATAGCCAATATCATAATACAGTAACAATAGGTCGGACTAAGCTATAGTCCTTAATACACAATCGACCCCGCACTCACAAGAGAGTACGTGTCTCGCCGCTATACAGCGTCACAAATTGGTGTACCGGGGTTTCGAACCCGCTGGTCATCACCCACATCTATTACTCACCTCAATACAGCGCGACGACTACTCCGCAATGCCCTTGCCACGAGAATCAAGCTCCACACGCATAGAATCTAATCAAATACAGTAGAAACACAACAAATTAGGCTAATGGGATGACACCCAATCAATACAACTCAATTTACATCAAAATTCCCAAAGTTGTCAAAACCCGACTTTTGGTACACTTCTCGAAAAATTACGAAAGTCACATATTCGGAACCCTCATCTCAATACAAGTCTATGCATATAAGATTTGCCAAATTCGGACTCCATTTGTCCACTCAAATCCTTGTTTTTCTAAAGTTCAAGCCTAGGGTTAAATCCTCCATAACTTACCCCAAATTCGTCCATTTTCATGATATAATTGCATAATATTATCAATACTAATCATAATATGAGTCCATAGTTGATTACTTGATGATTTTCCTTGAATTTCTCTTCAAAATAGCCCAAATCGCCTCTTAAGTCGAGACCCCAAATGTTGAAATGTTTCTGAAATTTTCTAACTTCTGATACAATTAACTCTCTGCGATTTTCGCTTCTGCGGACTATTTCCGCCTCTGCGGAAACGCTTCTGCGACCAAATGGTCGCTTCTGCAAATCTAGGCATATTTGGCCATTTTCGCTCCTGCGAACTACGGACCGCTCTTGTGCGTCCGTTTCTGCGGAATTACCTCCGCTCCTGCGGAACTTTCCGCTTCCGCGCCTCAGTGTCCGCTTCTGCGGACTCGCTTAAGCGTCCAACCTTTCGCTTCTGCGGATCCTTCACCTCATGGCCCTGGGCCGCTTCTACGGCTCACCTTCCGCACCAGCGGTGCCGCCCCTGCGGGCCCAGCTCCGCTTCCGCGATCAACAGCGCTTCTGCGCCCCCACGTCCGCTCCTGCGCCCCCATTCCCGCACGAGTGAAAACAACAGAACCAGAGTCAAAACCTACAATTTTCCACATTTTTTCCCGTTTAGCCATCCGAAAACACCCCGAGGCCCCCGGGACCTCATCCAAACACGCCAACACATACTACTACCTTATTCGAACTTGTTCCAATCCTCAAAACACATCTAACAACATCAAAATCCATAATTCACATCGAATTCAAGAAATAAATTCCTTAAAACTTTCCGAATTACACATTCAATCTAAAACCCGACCAAACGACGTCCGAATGATTTGAAAATTTACGGACATATCCAAAATCACATGACGAAGCTACAAAAATTGTCAGAATTCCATTCCGACCCCTGGATCAAAATCTCACCTACCGTTCGGACTTCGCCAAAATTCAACCTTAGCCAATTCAAGCCTATTTCTACACCGGACCTCCAAATTCAATTCCGATCGCTCCCTCAAGTCACAAATCACCTCCCGGAACTAATCAAATCATCAAAATCCGATTCCGAGCCCTCTAACTAAATAGTCAACTCCAGGTTGACTTTCCATATTCAACTTTCCTTCAAAAAGGCTATATGCCTCAATTTCAATCCAATTCACTCCCAACTCGCCCGATAGACTCTAACACAGATATAAAAAGCATACAACACCTAAATGCAAGGTAACGGGGTGGTAATTCCCGTGACGACGGGCCGGGTCGTCACATTTTCCCCAACTTAAGCAAACGCCCGTCCTCGACCGGACTCAGAGTTGTACTAGAAGCAACCCAATAGTTGAATGACCTTACCAAGCATATATTCGGGGTGATACTACTTCACCCTAGCTATCATAAGTCCGATAACACGATATAGCTTAAATTTCACAGACCATCTGAACAATAAACCATATTGCACTTTCCGATATCATATACTAATTGCCAATCCCATGCCTATACTCAGGATACACAAGAATCCACTACAATAAGGGATTCTCACCACTCCGGGAGAGATCATATGATGTATCAAACAACACAATCACTCGAGGCGATAGTCTCTAATCACAACAATTTCCCGCGATAACCAAATACCAACTGAAACACCTTTTTCATTAGCTAAAGTCTTATTCCAGCACTTCCATATCATGCCCACGGCAACCGAACACGCGATATTTTGAATCCATATCTCAGGTCAACCATTCATGAATCCATTCCCCTTTTAACTGATACCATAATAGATTTCGGAGCCGAACCTCGATATTACCTTTCTAACCAGCTGAAATCACATATACTCACACTCATTATTGGCTCCAACGATCATTTCGATTATAACACACCGCACTAGTGGTATGACACCTCAACACCGGCCCAAGCCGCGACGAGCACAACATAGGCTCCAATAGAAACGTCTGAACACACCCGAATCATGACAGCTCAAATCATGACAACAGTCTCCAGCAAAAGAGCTGCAATTTAATTCCTCTATGCCATCATAACATAGAACTGACATTGCGTCTCGCATTATAGAAATAGAGTACCTGAATCCTCCTCGAGAGGTCATAACATCACGTGGCCTTGCCACGATTCGTGATTCTATCCAAACACTATTACTCATGAAGCACCTAAAGCTACCAAGCTCAGAACGGTTAGCCACGCACAGATCTAGGTCTTTAACCTAAGCAATCAACCCCACCCATGGTGAAATAATTAATGTATGCTTTCAATCATGAAAGGACACAACTGATGCGCTATTCGCCAAGCGATACTCAATACGGACTTTCCCTCAGAAGCGAGGAAGTATTGTATACCAGGTAGCATATAACTAACTATATTTTCACAATATTCTGTTGCGGCGTGCAACCCGCTCTAATGACATACCCGTGGCGGCGTGCCACCCGATCCAAATAACCCGTGGCGGCGTGCCACCCGATCAACGCATAAATCTCGCAAAAAGGAATTGCACATCGAGTCAAATTGCTCATTACAGTGAACATATATAGCCTCAAGTTCGGCCACAAGAAACGTATCTGACAAAGTTCCTCAATACCGGAATCGAATCCATGGTAGAAACCTCTACACAGATATCCGCCACGAAGGCCTAACTGACAAAGCAATTCCTACCAGCCGCCCACCGGCCCTAGGGTACATTTACCTTGCTAGAGCATGATCTGATGTGCTCTGCCACACAGTTGTGACATTCCTCTGATATAGTCCATATCACATTAGTCTAGATGACCTGATTTATGACAACCAGTCTACAATCATATATCATTATTCAACTTTGTCATATCCAGTAACGAGAGAGCCACTAGGGCTTCCAATTTCCAATAATCATCAAACGGTGCCGATACACACGACATACCACCACTGCATAGGCGGACTAACGAGGACTTCAAGTCTCTAACACATATATAACACATGAATCACTATGCCTGATTCCGTACTTTATCGTACGAATACATAACGCACATCAAGCGTCTATTCATATCGCGATAGCCATTCAAAAATTTCACTATGTCATCAACGACTCAATTATTACAGTCGATCCAACGGAAGAATACCACCATACCACTAGATATTATCAGTTTACCTTACCTTGTCCTTTTGGACCATATTCACTTCCAGAGTAGCAGTACCATTTTCCTTAATCACCAGAAAGATCGATTCTTATGACACCTGCAGCTGCCCGCGCTGCTCAATAATTTTAATGACTTCTCTTATATTATGAGCTGATCTCAAAACCTTGAATATGCCATTATCAACTTTCCATAACACATCGCATAAGTTAAACTGCCAGGACTGAGTCCTTATACCCATATCGAGTTACACGACTGACGACACTCACGAGCTTTGTTGCATAATATCTTCAAGACTCATTACTTCAAACACATACCAGGAATTAATCATATTCCTTATCATACCGATTCGGTTTATTAACAAGTTGTTCCATCTACCCAGTTTTCTTTCTGATTCATCCTTAATTTAATATTAGCCATTACTTTAGCACCATCATACATCAACTTATGTTACCACACAAGACTCGTACATAAGACCACACGGTCTAAGGCACATAGGCCACCGAATACTCTCTCAATGTTTCCCAGATGTACACATTCTACAATACATTATTTTGAAGAACATTCCTGCGATTTTGAATTCATTATCATTACCTTCCAATACGGATCACATAGAATCCCATTATTCACATAATATAACACAAGTCTTGACCTCTTCTAACGAAACCACTTTCTTTCGCCACATGCACAATCTTAAGACACCTGACTGTTACAAGAAAAATCTTGAACACCGTAATCAATTCTCGAGCGTCATTCACCCTTATTCAGCTGTAATTCAACTGTCTTATTGAACAGAACCACTCGTGCCTTGTTAGAATTCTGACATCGCAGGACATGATTACATACAGATACAATTAGCTACCTGTCTTTTCTATACGCCGAACATTCATTGCCAACATAAGTTCAAAACATCCTAGTATTTCTTCACATCTACGAAGCACCATAACCTTTATCAAACTTTTCCATCCTACCTAGGGACAGGACTAACATAGAACACAACGGTGCAATCAGTTAATCAATAACAACCTCCCCAACTTGGCTCGGAGCCATACATCCAAGCACCTTTAACCACTCATAGCATTCTTACTCAAATGATGCCACAAAGATCTAATTAGATTAAACTCAAATCATTTACAAGCTTTGGCGGAGATTCGAATCATCAAAAATATTAACTCTTCTGCAATTCTTGCATTCATTCATACACAATAGTTAAGCCCACTCTTTAGGTGACAAAAAATCTTTTCTAAGTCCCAAGTTTTCCAAAAATTTAGGCAGAGTTTCCTTTGTAAATTAGCCTATCAACCTGCCAGAGAATCACCAAACCATTCTAACAATACATCCACAACTCAACAAGACATCACACTGTATTTCAACAACATTAAATCTCAATACTATACGAATCATCTTATCACAATTATACCCGAACATGTACTACACCTGCTCGAATCAAAACATATATCAAATACCCTTCAATTACACATCAGAATCAACCCACCTATTTTTCCTCAATCTAGTATTTCAGTACAACACCTTCCACCAGGATATACATAGCATAATCACTTTAGTCTTCCCGAGTCTAAACTCGTTTTACTACACGTAAGGCACTTTACCTTCCAACTAAGAGATATGATAAATATTCACCACGCCCATAGCTCGGGGCTACACAACATATTAGACAAAAGTCGAACAATTAACAGCTCATCCATTAGTAAGCCTCCCTAATACTCTGCAGATCGGCACAAGGCCCCAAACATGGCTACTAGCCCAAGTACATAGATATACGCCCAGTTTCAGTTACTTTACACAGTAATTTATCAATTGGGAAGGATCAAGTCCAAATCCCCAGTCACAATACCGCCACGCTCGTCACATGACGCGTATATCATCTCAGCATAGCACTGTATAGTACAAATACGGGTTTCAGACCCTCAGTACCTTATCTATTGCCATCACTCACAAAATCATCACCTCGATGCTCAAGTCATATACAAGGTCCAGCCTCAAGTCATCCCGACTGGCCCAACATGAACTCATAGAGATTATATCTCGCCCCTCGTTCGGGGAAATCACAAGCCATAAGGCAATTTATATTATTGAGCGCTCGATGTGTATACAGGCGTGTGGAAGGAATTTCAAAGATTATATCTCAAGCTGAATCAAGTACTCACGATAAGAATTCCAAGAAGTGTGAAGTGTTTCCTAAAGGTTCGCAGCCTCCCGAGGATAAATATAGGCGTCCCAGTAACGATCCACGAGACTCTACCAACCGGCTCAAGACTCATGAGGCCTAGTAACCTAGGCTCTGATACCACCTTGTCACAACCCCAAATCCGGTCGTGATGGCGCCCAGCACACTGCTAGGCCAACCTGACCAATCAATAATAATAACGGGGCTAGGATGCTCGCCTTATCCCATTTTAAGCATATCAATTATAAACAACAGTGATAGATATATATCAAACAGGGAACCAAGTCCCAAAACATACCAACTCCCACAGACCGAAGGGTCAAGAGTCATGAGCCTCTAAAAGAACATAAGTGTAATAATGGTTTACAAGATACCAAGTGCGGAAAGAAATATCAATACAGAATCAAAGACAGAATATCGGGTCCTGCGGGCTCTGCACCTACCTCGAATATCCTACAGGAGTCGCCGAGAACAGCAACCGGATCACTGCTGAGAGGTACCTGGATCTACACACAAGGTGCAGGGAGTAAAATGAGTACTGCCAGACTCAGTGGTAATAAACAGGGGTAAGACAGCGCAGATAAGAAATCCGCAATAAAGCACTATGTAAGGCTGTAAAATCCCCTGTACTATAATCAATATCAATTGTACCTGTACCAACAAGTACCAGCAAAACAGTATAACAGCTATCAGATGTAGCTAAATGCAATGCAATGCATGATATAACCGCTACGGCGCGTAGCCCGATCCAATTTGGGTACCCGTGCTCACTGTGGGGGTTCAGACTCCGGAGGGGCTCCTACAACCCAAGCACAATATCATGAATATATGCTGCGGCGCGCAGCCTGATCTACTATATAAACCGCTGCGGCGCGCAGCCCGACCCACTACCAGTCAGCTAATATGCAATTACAGCCTCGCGGGCTCCAAGTAGTTTTGCAAACTCTTTTATCATTTTTCAGTTAAAAACAGTACTAACAAGTTCCAAAGATTGGAAATAACATGATAACAGTAAATAGCTACGGACTGGTAGTAAACTAACATGTCTATATCACAAGACAATGATAACGATCCTTGCGGGATCCAATGACTGGCTCTCAACCCTCAAGTATACTCAACCATCCAAGAAGGAGGTTCAACGGCTCAAGAGTAGCCAATATCACAATATAGTGTGCAACCATCCGAGAAGGAGGTTCAACGGCTCAAGAATAGCCAATATCATAATACAGTAACAACAGGTCGGACTAAGATATAGTCCTTAATACACAATCGACCCCGCACTCATAAGAGAGTATGTGTCTCGTTGCTATACAGCGCCACAAAGTGGTGTACCGGGGTTTTGAACCTGCTGGTCATCACCCACATCTATTACTCACCTCAATACAGCGCGACGACTACTCCGCGATGCCCTTTCCACGAGAATCAAGCTCCGCACGCGTAGAATCTAATCAAACAAAGTAGAAACACAACAAATTAGGCTAATGGGACGACACCCAATCAATACAACTCAATTTACATCAAAATTCCCAAAGTTGTCAAAACCCGACTTTCGGTACACTTCTCGAAAAATTACAAAAGTCACATATTCGGAACCCTCATCTCAATACGAGTCTATGCATATAAGATTTGCCAAATTCGACTCCATTTGTCCACTTAAATCCTTGTTTTTCTAAAGTTCAAGCCTAGGGTTAAATCCTCCATAACTTACCCCAAATTCCCCCATTTTCATGATATAATTGCATAATATTATCAATACTAATCATAATATGAGTCCATAGTTGATTACCTGATGATTTCCCTTGAATTTCTCTTCAAAATCGCCCAATTCGCCTCTTAAGCCGAGACCCTAAATGTTGAAATGTTTCTGAATTTTTCTAACTTCTGATACAATTAACTCTCTGCAATTTTCGCTTATGCGGACTATTTCCGCCTCTGCGGAACCGCTTCTGTGACCAAATGGTCACTTCTACGAATCTAGGCCTATTTGGCCATTTCTGCTCTTGCGAACCACGGACCGCTCCTGCCCGTCCGCTTCTGCGGAATTTCCTCCGCTCCTGCGGAACTTTCCGTTTCCGCGCCTCAGTGTCCGCTTCTGCGGACTCGCTTAAGCGTCCAACCTTCCGCTTCTGCGGATCCTTCACCTCATGGCCCTGGGCTGCTTCTGCGGCTCACCTTTCGCACCAGCGGTGCCGCCCCTGAGGGCCCAACTCCTCTTCCGCGATCAACAGCGCTTCTGCGCCCCCACGTCCACTCCCGCGGACTCGCTCCTGCACCCCCATTTCCGCAGGAGCGAAAACAACAGAACCAGAGTCAAAACCTGCAATTTTCCACAATTTTCCAATACATACTACTACCTTATTCGAACTTGTTCCAATCCTCAAAACACGTCTAACAACATCAAAATCCAAAATTCACATCGAATTCAAGCCTAAATTCCTTAAAACTTTCCGAATTACACATTCAATCAAAAACCCGACCAAACGACGTCCGAATGATCTGAAAATTTATGGACATATCCAAAATCACATGACGAAGCTACAGAAATTGTCGGAATTCCATTCCGACCCCTGGATCAAAATCTCACCTACCGTTCGGACTTCGCTAAAATTCAACCTTAGCCAATTCAAGCCTATTTCTACACCGGACCTCCAAATTCAATTCCAATCGCTCCCTCAAGTCACAAATCACCTACCAGAACTAATCAAATCATCAGAATCTGATTCCGAGCCCTCTAACTAAATAGTCAACTCCAGGTTGACTTTCCATATTCAAGTTTCCTTCAAAAAGGCTATATGCCTCAATTTCAATCCAATTCACTCGCAACTTGCCCGATAGACTCTAACACTGATATAAAAGCATACAACACCTAAATGCAAGGTAACGGGGTGGTAATTCCCATGACGAGGGGCCGGGTCGTCACAACATTCCGTTTATATATCGTGGTTGTTATTTAGTAATTGACCATCTATGAATATTATTTCATTCATATACTAGGACTAAATCTCAATAGAAATTTACATTGTGGTTTACAAATTCGTATTCCAAAACTGATTAACAGTGTAATTAAAGAATTGTGCAGTATATGTAACTTTTAAGGGCGGATAGTATAACAGAACACAACTATACAACCGATTAATATAAACATACTTACCTCTTGGCTATTACTGTCGTAGGCCGATGCGTCCTAGTATGAACGTATGACTACAATCGTATTAGTCAAATGAACTTATGTGGTTGTCGCATGCCGATGCGTCCTAGTATATGAATGAAATCACATTCATTCACGGTCAATTACTAAATAACAACCACGATATATAAACGGAAGTTGCTATGACTACAATGGTATTAGTCCAATGGACTTATGTAGTTGTCGTAGGCTGATGCGTCCTACTACAATCATATCACATTAATCCCAATATGTTATGACTACAATCGTATTAGTCAAATTGAATAACAACCACGATATATAAACGGAAGGTCCTATTACTACAATCGTATTAGTCCAATGGACTTATGTGATTGTCGTAGGACGATGCGTCATAGTATATGAATGAAATCATATTCATTCACGGTCAATTACTAAATAACAACCACGGTATATAAATGGAAGTTCCTATGAATATAACCGTATTAGTCCAATGGACTTATGTGGTTGTGGTAGGCCGATGCGTCCAACTACAATCGTATTACATTACTCCCAATCTGTTATGACTACAATCGTATTAGTCAAATGGACTTATGTGGTTGTCATAGGCCGATGCGTCCTAGTATATGAATGAAATAATCTACTGATGTGTAATCCTCTTTTCATGTTTTAATTACTACACGTAAATGGACATAGTTACTTTATTATAATAGTGGACTATATGTGGTTGATTAAAATTTCTAACTGTTATTACAAAATGCATTGGGAGTATGTGACGACCCGGCCCGTCGTCACGGGAATTACCACCCCGTTATCTTGCATTTATGTGCTTATTGCTTTTACATCGGTGTTAGAGTCTATCGGGTGAATTAGGAGTGAATTGGATTGAAAATGAGGCATATAGCCTTTTTGAAGGAAACTTGAATATGGAAAGTCAACCTAGAGTTGACTATTGAGTTAGAGTGCTCGGAATCGGATTCTGATGATTCGACCAGTTTCGGGGGATCATTTATGACTTAGCAGAGCAATCGGAATTGAATTCGGAGGTCCGATGTAGAAATATGCTTGAATTGGCTAAGGTTGAATTTTGGTGAAAATCGGATGGTAGGTGAGATTTTGATCCGGGGGTCGGAATGCAATTCTGACAATTTCTGTAGCTTCGTCATGTGATTTTGGATATGTCCGCAAATTTTTAGGTCATTCGGACGTCGTTTGGTCGGATTTTTGATCGAATGTTAGTTTCGGAAGTTTTGAAGAAACTTAGGCTTAAATCCATGTGTAATTGGTGATTTTGATGTTTAAGATGGTGTTTTTATACTTGGAACAAGTTCTTATCGTGTTTTGGAGTTTGTTGGTGGTTTTCGTTGGGGTCCCGGGGGCCTCGGGGTGAATCCGGACCAACATCCGGCATTTTTGGAACATGAAAGTCTGCTGGAAAATTGCAGGAAAATTGCAGAAAATTTAGCCTTCGCGTTCGCGAGGGCAAGGCCCGCGTTCGCGTAGGCTGGGGCCAGTTGGCCCTCGCGTTCGCGAGGTAACATGCCACGTTTGCGTAAGAGAAAGTTGGAACGCATTGCGTTCGCGTGGGAGAAGGACGCGGACGCGTAAGAGGAAAAGGCGAAGCATCGCGTTCGTGTGGACTGGGACGCGTTCGCGTAGAGTAAAAATCCGGAGATTGGGAGTTGGCCTTCGCGGACGCATGACTTCACGTCGCGTTCGCGATGAAGAAAAGGAATAAGGCATCGCGTTCGCGTGAGGGGCTTCGCGAACGCGATGAAGGAATTTGGCTGGCAGTGAGTTTAATTGCAGAACAGAACCAGTCGCGGGTTAACACCCAACACACCAAAAATTGAGTTCTCGAGAGAGAGACTCACGGGAATTGCTAGGAATTCATCGGGGATTCGTCGGAGGTAAGTTTTGTGGCTTAATTACATCATTTTATCATGAAATCCTTGGTTAATTCTCTGTAAATGGAAGACTAAAGGTGAGTTTTAACCGTAGGCCTAAATTGTAGAAAAACAAGGATTTGAGTGGGCAAATGGAGTCCGAATTTGGTAAATTTTATATGCCTAGACTCGTATTGAGATGTGGGTTCCGAATATGTGACTTTCTTAATTTTTCGAGAAGTGTACCGAAAGTCAGGTTTTGACAACTTTGGGAATTTTGATGTAAATTGAGTTGTATTGATTGGGTGTCGTCCCATTAGCCTAATTTATTGTGTTTCTACTGTATTTGATCAGATTCTACACGTGCGGAGCTTGATTCTCGTGGAAAGGGCATTACGGAGTATTCGTCCGGCTGTATTGAGGTGAATAATAGATGTGGGTGATGACCAGCGGGTTCGAAACCCCGGTACACCACTTTGTGACACTCTATAGCGGCGAGCCACGTACTCTCTTGGGAGTGCGGGTCGATTATGATTTGAGGACTATGGCTTAGTCCGACATGTTGATACTGTGATATGATATTGGCTACTCTTGAGCCGTTGAACCTCTTTCTCGGATGGTTGCATACTATATTGTGATATTGGCTACTCTTGAGTCGTTTAACCTCCTTCTCGGATGGTTGCATACTATATTGTGATATTGGCTACTCTTGAGCCGTTGAACCTCCTTCTTGGATGGTTGAGTATACTTGTGGGCTGCGAGCCAGTCATTGGATCCCGCGAGGATCGTTATCATTGTCTTGTGATATAGACATGTTAGTTTACTACCAGTTCGTAGCTATTTACTGTTATCATGTTATTTTCAATCTCTGAAACTTGATAGTACTGTTTTTAACTGAAAAATAATAAAAGAGTTTTCAAAACTACTTTGGAGCCCGCAAGGCTGTAATTGCATATTAGCTGCCTGGTAGTGGGTCGGGCTGCGCGCCACAGCGGTATATATAGTGGATCGGGCTACGCGCCGCAGCGTATATTCATGATATTGTGCTTGGGCTGTAGGAGCCCCTCCGGAGTCTGAACCCCCACAGTGAGCACGGGTACCCAAATTGGATCGGGCTACGCGCCATAGCGGTCATATCATGCATTGCATTGCATTTAGCTACATCTGATAGCTGTTATACTGTTTTACTGGTACTTGTTGGTATAGGTACAATTGATATTGATTCTGGTACAGGGGATTTTATTACAACCTTACATAGTGCTTTATTGCGGACTTCTTATCTACGCTGTCTTACCCCTGTTTATTACCACTGAGTCTGGCAGTACTCATTTTACTCCCTGCACCTTGTGTGCAGATCCAGGTACCTCTCAGCAGTGATCCGGTAGTTGTTTGAAGCAACTCCTGTGGGATATTCGAGGTAGCTGCAGAGCCCGCAGGACCCGATATTCCTTCCTACTTTCTTTGATTCTGTATTGATATTTCTTTTCGCACTTGGCATCTTGTAAACCATTATTACACTTATGTTCTTTTAGAGGCTCATGACTCTTGACCCTTCGGTCTATGCGAGTTGGTATGTTTTGGGACTTGGTTTCCTGTTAGATATATATCTATCACTGTTGTTTCATGTTTTGATATGCTTAAATGGGATAAGGCGAGCTCATAGCCCCGTTATTGTTATTGATTGGTCAGGCTGGCCTAGCAGTATGCTGCGCGCCATCACGGCCGGATTTGGGGTCGTGACAGAGTAATATTACATTACTCCAAATCTATTATTACTACAATCGTATTAGTCAAATGGAATAACAACCGCGATATATTAACAGAAGGTCCTATTACTACAATCGTATTAGTCAAATGGACTTATGTGATTGTCGTAGGCCGATGCGTCCTAGTATATGAATGAAATCATATTCATTCATGGTCAATTACTAAATAACAACCACGATATATAAATGGAAGGTCCTATTACTACAATCGTATTGGTCCAATGGACTTATGTGGTTGCCGTAGGCCGATGCGTCCTACTACAATCGCATTACATTACTCCCAATCTGTTATGTCTACAATCGTATTAGTCAAATGGACTTATACAATTGTTGTTACTAAATAATAACCAGGATATATAAACGAAAGGTCCTATTACTTCAATCGTATTAGTCAATGGACTTATGTGGTTGTCGTAGGCTGATGCGTCCTAGTATATGAATGAATCATATTCATAGATGGTCAATTACTAAATAACAACCACGATATATAAACAGAAGTTCCTATGACTACAATCGTATTAGTCAAATGGACTTATGTGGTTGTCGTAGGCCGATGTGTCATAGTATATGAATGAAATAATATTCATAGATGGTCAATTACTAAATAACAACCACGATATATAAACGGAAGGTCCTATTACTACAATCGTATTAGTCAAATGGACTTATGTGGTTATCGTTGGGCGATTCGTCCTACTACAATCGTAGTTTTATTACGTTATGGCCTACATATTGTAATTACACTTTTATCTATAATATCACAGTATAGATAGCCACGTTTAGCCAATGTGTAATATGCTTTTGTGGTTAGGTGTATATCGTATTATATATAACACAGGCTGAAATACAACTATGTTTACTGTGTAGTAGGACGATATTCCACATATTAACAACAAGGTTAGTCTATATGTGAATGAAATATACCTTCCGTTTAAATATTCCTATGTGATATAAGATTGTACCGTATTATATTAAATGTCACATTTATGTCTGAATAATATTCATAGATGACTTATGGTCCTATGTATAACTATAAGTCATCGTATTTATAGTTATATATCACGTATGAGTAGTATTACTCTTGTTATTTATAGCCAATTATGTGATTGTATAATTTATAATATGTACATCCTAATACGTCCATTATGTATCTATGCGCATTTCATAAATCTATGCGCATTTCATATGGACTTAGAAAATCGTATATATGATTATATTATTTCCATAATGTGCAAATAATATGGGCATCAAATCAACCTTATTTATTGGTGTGATTACACCTAATTACCACGTCATAACAACCGTATTAGTCTAAAGTAATTTATTTAGATACTATGTGGTTGGATATACCATTTGTATGTCCATTGTAGATCATATTTACTCAGTATTTTTGGATTGTAAAAGTCACAGGGGCTAATACGTATGAAAATGGACTAATAACTTTTGGTTTATATAACAACTTAAAGTCTAAGGGACGTTTACAATCGCATAACGATTTCAATCTTTTATGACTATAATCGTATTACTTCTCTAGATGCTCGTGACGATTGTAGTAATACTACAATAGTATTTACATAGGAGTTAATACAATGGGTTTACACATAAATGGACGATTTTCATGTATACAATACTCATACATGTGCAGTGATGTATAAATTAGAACACTTTATTCATTTTATAACTTGCCTATGACTACAATCCATTTATGTTGTAACATATGATTCTAGGCCTACACAGATTGGGACCTTCATAGTAATTGTTGTCGAGGTAAGTTGTCACGATCCAAATCCGGTCGTGATGGCGCCCAACAATTTAGCTAGGCCAGCCAGATCAATAATTTCTTTCACAGATAAATATCAGTCCCAAATGGACAACTCAAGAAGAATATATGAGTCAAAGAAACTCCAATATTAATAATACGAACAAAATACTGAGAAGTGCAAAAACGAACTAACACTCCCAAAGATCTGGAGTCACAAGTCTAGAGCATCTAAACATAACAGAATAGTAATAGAGAATACTGTATGAAATACTCAAGTCTGAACATAAAGTAATAACTGAAAAGAGATGAGAAGCTAGGTTCTGCGAATGTCGGCAGCTACCTCAGCAACTCGATATGACTGTGTAAAAGCTGGAGTGCTCGTCTACTTCTCTTGAGTACCTGAATCTGCACACAAAGGTGCAGGGAGTAGGGGTGAGTACTGAGTAGTTAGTGAGTAATAAATATATACAATTAGCTGAAAGTAAGAAACCCACAGAATACCACATAATGAAGCTAAACTACACTCCGATCCTCCTACGAACTAGAAACAACAACACAATACAATTATCATAGATAATTCAACAGATAAAGATGCAATGCAATGCACATGACCGCTACGGCGTGTAGCCCGATCCATTTAACGTCGACGGCACTCACTGGCGGTGTGTACAGACTCCGGAGGGGCTCCTTCAGCCCAAGCGCAATATTCATATCATCTGCGGTGGCGTGCAGCCCGATCCATCCTTAGTCCACAACATGCATATGAGTCACACAACAAATCAATTTATTTAATTCTAGGATTCCAGTTCATTAACTATGAAAATACTTTAATTCTTATTTAATTTTCCAAAACAGGTGACTTAGCATTTTAATACAGTGATTCCAAACCAGGACTGAGATCAGTGATTAAGCAAATATAGCTATCACATATATAACTATCCCCTAGGGATACTACAGGTCGGCACAAGGCCCCAAACATGGCTTACATCCCACAAATATATCAAACACAGTGTGTGTTTCAACCATATATATCAAATTATTCTTATCCGGGATGGACTAAGTCTCAATCCCCAGTCACAATCAATCCCGCACCTGCCACGGGGTGCGATCCACGCCCTACTAGCGTCACAATGTGCTAAGCCAGGGTTTCGAACCCTCATGCTACCATATACACAAAATACTCACCTCTAGCCGGTCGTAGACTCGTCCGCGATGCCTTTTCCTTTTGAATTCGCCGCCTCGTGCGTAGAATCTATTCAAACCACAATAATTATGTCAATTACGGGTCAAAGAAACATAACCCAATTCAGTTTACACGAAATACGCATAAATGCAATTTGGGGGTTGTGGTCGGGTTGAGCTCCGATTAGTCGTTTATGTTGATTAGTTACTACTTGTGTTGGTAACTGATTCATTTTTTGATTCATTGCTGGTTAAATGCTAAGTTATAATTTTCTTTTGCTAAGGATTTTAATAATAATAATTTTTCTATGTTTTTATTTAATGACTCTATATGTGTGATTTTTTTAGTTTGCATATATTTATCTATATCATTTCTCATATTTTGTTCGGTTTTAGCTATTTCAAGCATAGTTTCTGTCCAATAATTTAAATATTCGTAATTTATCATATCATAGTCTGTTTCGGGTCCTGAATCCCATATATTAGTATAGTCATAATTATATGCTTTTTCTAGTTCTTCACTCCATTCTTGGTTTATTATTTCTGTTAAAATTAGATTTTCGTATTCTTGAATTTGATTCCATATGTTTTTTCTTATTTCAGGTTCGATTATCTTTTTAAGTACATAAAATATTAATATCTTATAATCATCTGCCATCTCATCTAGTAAATATGTTATCATTATTTGCTATTGTCTTTATGATATTCGTAATTCATGTTTTGCTAAACATATTCCCTCTAACCTCTTTCTTTATCATAGTGTTCATCATGTTTTAATTAGTTATTCTGAACAATCTCTTATGGTAGTACCACGCCTTTCCATACTTATTATTATTTTTTACCTGTATCAGCGCCTCAACTCTGTCTACTTCCCTAACTGCATTCCTTCGCCTCTGGTTTCGACCTTAGGATGGCATAGTCCAGGTTTTAACAATTTCTAAGTATTTACTAAGCCCGTCACTATGGCAAACCTTTTAGAGATGTTAATAATAACAGTACTATAACATGGTAAACAATTATGATATTCAAGAGATTATAAGGAATATAAGTATTTAGCTATACATGAGTTTAGATATGCATACCTGATTTTGTATCTCCTTCGAGTTCGACATATCTTTTAAGATTCTATATCTTGTTTTAGAGAGAGTGTTTATGAAAGAGAGAATTAAAAGAGAGAAATTTTTATTGATTTCCGATTTTTTTTTCTTTCTACTTACTCCTTTATATAGAGGAGTAAGATGACTCTTATTATTCACATGACCTTTACTATTCATTGGCCTTTACTATTCATTGGCCTTTACTATTCATGAATAGTAACTTGACTCTTACTATTTACGACTATCACTTCTACGACTCTGACTCTTTATATAAAAAACAAAGAACTATAAAGAAAAGTAAATATTCCTTTTACATCATTTTCTGCTTTATCTTCTTTTTCTTTATGTCTCTTTCTTGCTTTTTTCTTTGTATCTTGTCGGCCGCTTGGTCTTCATATCTTTTCACATCTTTGTCTTCTTTCTATCTTGTAATAATATTTGTCCGCATGTTTTTTATTCCATTTGAACGGCTGGGACAAAGTTATCTTCTCCAGTACATTTTGAACATATATGATCTGGATATTTATGTCCTATTAGCTTACAATATCTTGTCAATAGCTCTGTAAAGATAAACCCTTTCTTTAGTGCTCTGGTTTCTGGTTGTATCTCTGGTTTAAGTAGTGACAAAATCCAATTTGGAATTCATCCATATCTGTTTTCCTTTGCTCCTTGGAGTTGGCATATATCATTAACTGATCTCTGTTATAATAACTCCATATTGGATTTCCATTTAGAAAATTATTAGCTAGTTCTTGGATAATTGTAGCTAAGCCAATAATTCTTTTGTTCGCATAGAACTTGGGTATATCTGTTCTATGTATTTCTGGCTGTGTGCCTATATCTTCTGGTATAATCATTTGTTGCGTCAGTCCTATCTTTACAATCTGAATGACAGGCTTTATTTCGTCAAATAGTATCTGTCACGACCCAAACCCCGGTCGTGATGGCATCCAACACAATGCTAGGCAAGCCCGCCCATATTACCTCTTAACCCAGCCAATTATTAATTTCCAGTTAATCAAATTAAACATAAACAACAAGTGATCATATCAAATGATAAGCGTGATAGTAAAGCATACCAAAAACATGGTCCCAACACATCGTGGTGTCACGAGACTGAGCCTCTACAGAATAACATCCTAATACAAACAAGTCTAGGCAAAACGAATACAACAAGAGGATAAGGAATGAGAAAACCGGCTCTGCGGACGCTGACAGCTACCTCGTAGTCTCCGCAACAGTAGATGATGATCAACAGCTACAACAACTCAACTGCTCTCGGGCACCTGTGAATCTGCACAAAAGTGCAGGGGAGTGGGGTGAGTATGTTTCAACTCAGTGAGTAATAATAATAAGCAATAACTAAAAGTAAGAACTCCTGTGCTATCACTAAACAGTTCTAAGGCAACCCCCACAGGCTAGTCATCACTACAATGAGTACTCTGATCTCCAGTCCACATCTATCTAAACTAGGTCCCACACTGACCGCATCCTCACTCGTACCACTACGGTGTACAACCATCTCAATATATGGAGACATATACATATGTCTATACATATTAATATTTGAGTATATATATGAATATGACTAAGTATAATGCTGCGACGTGCAGCCCGCTCCAATACATATACAGTTGCGGCGCGCAGCCCGCTCCATTTAACGTCGACGACACTCACTGGGGGTGTATACAGACTTCCGAGGGGCTCCCTAGGCCCAAGCGCTATGATACTGCGACGTGCAGTCCGATCCACACATACATTACTGCCGCGTAGTCCGATCCAATATATATATGTATATATAATTATATTGTTGCGGCGTGCAGCCCGATCCCATAATATACCAGCGCTCACTGAAATGTGTGCAGACTCAGACTCCGAAGGGGCTCCTACAGCCCAAGCACAATAATACTGCGGCGTGCAGTCCGTCCCATATGTATATTACATGTATATTACATGTATATTACTGCGGCGTGCAGTCCGATCCAATATATATACTGCTGCGGCGTGCAGCCCGATCCAATATAGGTATATATAATATACCTTATAATGGGTCCTCGACCCTATCCCAATTAGTATATGCTTGGCCTTTCAGGCCCAATATAACATTTCATAGTGGTCCTTGACCCTATCTCAATCGGTATAGACTTGGCCTTTCATGCCCACTCAGCTAGAACAGGGAATTCCACCCTAGATAATCTCCCTCAAGGTACACATCTTGTACGGGCTCATGTTATGCTATACAGCTATAGTTACGGCTGACTGTATGTTTCCAACATGATATAAGGGTCACCTATCTCTATAGGTTCCCTAATGTTCTACAGATCGGCACAAGGCCCCAAACATGGCTATCAGCCCAATTCCACAGTTATAATCTCATTAACAGTCATAATACGCAGTATTCTATTAGCCGGGAAGGACCAAGTCCAAATCCCTAATCACAATGTCACCACGCTTGTCACAAGACGCGTGTCTCATCTCAACACAGCACTATGAAGTGCTAGTACGGGATTTCAAACTCTCAGTACATTATTTACTACTACCACTCACCTCGAACTGGTCGAAGCCTTAGCCCGCCTTGCGCATGCCTCGCAAATAAATCTCCTCGGATGCCAAATCTGTTCAAAATCAATGATAATACATCAATATATGCCAAATTTATGCAACTCATTCGAAATAACCCAAATTGCATCAAAACCCGCGAAGTTGTCAAAACCCGACTTTTGGGGCGCTTCTCGAAAAATTATAAAAGTTATATATTCGGAACCCTCGTCTCAATACGAGTCTAGGCATATAAAATTTACCAAATTCGGACTATATTTGCCTGTTCAAATCGGTATTTTTCTACAATTCTAGGCCTAGGGCTAATACCCACATTTAATCCTCCATTTACATAGAAATAATCCTTCATTTCATGATAAAAGCGCGTAATTAAACCACGAAACTTACCTCCGACAATATCCAGATGATCTCCCAGCTATTTCCCTTCACTTCCACTCTCTAGGCTTCAAAAATGGAGGGTTGCAAATGAACCCGTATTGAAATGTTTCTGGTTTTAATTCACTGCCTGGGCCATTCCATCTATGCGATCGCAATGGCCCTATGCGATCGCAATGGCCCTATGCGATCGCAATGGCCCTATGCGATCGCATAGAGTTAAATTTTTCTGCCAATTTCCCCTTCTATGCGATCACAATGCTACTCCGCGATCGCATAGCACAATCTTCCGGGCCTCCCCTTTTCTTCTCTGCGATCGCAGCACTGGCTATGCGATCGCAATGTGCAGTCTAATAAGCCTATGCGATCGCACCCCTTGCTATGCGATCGCATAGCACATTTTCTCACCCCTCCAGGCTCTTCTATGCGATAGCAATGACTCTATGCAATCGCATAGAGCAATCACTGTCTGCAATTTTTCTGCAGCAACTTCATAATCAAAACTTGCCCGTTAGGCATCCGAAATGATCCTGAGACCCCCGGGACCTCAACCAAAGCCACCAATACATCACATTACCTCATTCAAACTTGCTCGAAACATAAAAACACCATCTTAAACAACAAAATCACCAATTACACACGGATTCAAGCCTAAATTCCTTAAAACTTTCCGAATTACACATTCAATCAAAAACCCGACCAAACGACGTCCGAATGACCTAAAATTTTGCAGGCACACCCAAAATCACCTAATGGAGCTACTGCAACTGTCGGGGTAGTAACTCACGTGATGATGGGCTGGGTCATCACATTCTCCCCAACTTAAGACAACGCTCATCCTCGAGCGGGTCAAGAAACATACCTGGAGGCTCAAATAGGTGGGGATATCTGCTCCGCATCTCCTGCTCAACCTCCCACGTAGCCTCCTCCACGGGCCGACCTCTCCAATGCACCTTTACTGAAGCAATCTCCTTGGACCTCAACTTTCGAACCTGCCTACCCAGAATAACCACTGGCTCCACATCATAAGATAGATCACCATCAAGCTAAATGGTACTGAAGTCCAATACATGAGACGGATCCCCGATATATTTCCGGAGCATAGACACATGGAATACTGGATGAACGCTGGATAAGCTGGGTGGCAAGGCCAACTCATAAGCCACCTCTCCAACTCTCCTGAGTATCTCAAAAGGACCAATGTACCTGGGACTCAGCTTCCCTTTCTTCCCGAACCTCATGACACCCTTCATGGGTGAAACCTTCAGCAACACCCTATCACCAACTATGAAAGACAACTCTCGAACTCTACGGTCTACGTAACTCTTCTGGCGAGACTGTGCAATGCGAAGCCTCTCCTGGATCAACTTTGCTCTATCCAGAGCATCCTGAACTAGCTCAGTCCCTATTAATCTATCCTCACCAGGCTCAAACCATCCCACGGGAGATCTACACCGTCTGCCATACAATGCCTCGTACGGGGCCATCTGAATACTCGGCTGATAACTGTTGTTGTAGGCAAACTCAGCAAGTGGCAAGAACTCATCCCACGAACCACCAAAGTCAATCACATATGCTCGCAACATGTCCTCTAGGATCTGAATAGTGCGCTCAGACTACCCGTCTATCTGGGGGTGAAATGCGGTACTCAACTCAACCCGCGTACCCATCGCTCGCTGAAATGCTCTCAAAAATTGAGAAGTGAACTGAGTGCCTCTGTCAGATATAATAGACACTGGGACCCCATGCAACCTGACAATCTCCCGAATAAAAATCGCTGCCAACCGCTCCGATGAGTAAGTAGTACTAACTGGGATGAAATGTGCGGACTTAGTCAGCCGATCAACAATCACCCATACGGAATCAAACTTCCTCGCTGTCCGAGGGAGTCCGATAACAAAATCCATGGTGATTCTCTCCCACTTCAACTCGAGAATGACCGTACACCGAACAACGCGCCCGGTGCTCGATCTTTCATGCTCCCGGCTGTCGGCCAGTTGAGACGCGCTCACATACCTCAACAATATCTGTCTCTTATTCTCCGCCCAGCGATGGTCTTTGTCTCGGAAGTCCTTGGTACATTTTTGCGGCACCTGTGTGAATAGAGTACGAGAGCTGTGTGCCTCGTCGGTATCAACTCACACGAATCATCACATTGAGCACGCGTATAGTGGCCTGCATCGCCGGAACACCATCCCATCGTCGATAGTCACATGCTACAGCATCATTGTGCTGCACTCGTGTCTGGGACAAGCGGAAATGTGGGTCATCATCATCGTCGCTCCACGGTGCGATCATATAAGGAGGAGATCGAGAAACAACACAAGCCAACACTCGACTCGGCCCTGAAATATCCAACTTACTAGCCGATTGGCTGGGGCCTGAATGTCATAAGCAATTGGCCGCTCCCTAACTAAGATACAAGCTTGGCTGCCCATACTGACCGCCTTCCGACTCAAAGCATCGGCCACAACATTGGCCTTCCCCGGATGATATAAAATAGTGATGTCATAATCCTTAAGCAACTCCAGCCACCTCTGCTGCCTCAAATTAAGGTCCTTCTGTCTGAATAAGTGCTGAAGACTGCGATGATCCGTGAACACCTCACATGAGACACCATACAGGTAATGCCTCCAAATCTTCAGAGCGTGAACTATGGCTGCTAGGTCCAAATCATGAACATGGTAGTTCTTCTCGTGGGCCTTCAACTGGCGAGAAACATAAGCAATGACCCTACCCTCCTGCATCAACACACAACCAATGCCAACTTCTGAGGCATCACAATACACAGTATAAGGATCTGAAGCTGACGGTAGTATCAAGACTGGTGTTGTGGTCAGTGCTGCTCCTCGTACTCCTTGGACCATATGAAAGGAACACCCTTCTGAGTCAATCTAGTCAAGGGAGAAGCAATAAAAGAGAATCCATAAACGAATCAGTGATAATACCCTGCCAATCCCAGAAAGCTACGAATCTCAGTGACTGAGGTCGGTCTGGGCCACCTCTACACTGCCTCTACCTTCCTCAGACATGAATACCATCACGGAACACCACGTGTCCTAAGAATGCCACAGACTCAAGCCAGAACTCACACTTGGAGAACTTGGCATACAACTTCTCATCTCTCAACCTCTGCAACACAATACTCAAATGCCGAGCATGCTCCTCCTGGCTACGGGAGTAGACTAGAATGTCATCAATGAACACAATCACAAATGAATCCAGATAGGGCATGAACACAATGTTCATCAGATGCATGAATGCTGCTGGGGCGTTGGTCAGCCCAAAAGACATCACAAGGAACTCATAGTGACCATATCTGGTCCTGAATGCAGTCTTCATAATGTCGGACTCTCTAATCTTCAGCTGATAGTAGCCTGAACGAAGATCAATCTTCGAGAACATCCTAGCTCCCTAGAGTTGATCAAATAAATCATCAATACGAGGCAGAGGATACTTATTCTTCACTATTACATTATTCAGCTGCCTGTAGTCAATGCACATCCTCATGGATCCATCCTTCTTCTTAACAAACAGGACTGGTGCACCCCACGGCGACACACTCGGCCGTATGAACCCCTTATCTAGGAGTTCCTGGAGCTGCTCCTTCGATTCCTTCAGCTCGGCTGGTGCCATCCGATACAGAGGAATAGAAATAGTCTGAGTGTCTGGCACCAAATCGATCCCAAAATCAATTGCCCTATCCGGCGGCATGCCCAGCAGGTCTGAGGGAAACACATCAGGAAAGTCTCGCACAATGGGAACAAAATCAATATTGGGCGTCTGGGCCTCGACCTCCCGCACAAATGCTAAATAAGAGAGACATCCCTTCCCAACCATTCGTTAGGCCTTGAGGAAAGATATTACCCTGCTAGGTACATACTCAGTCGTGCCTCCCCACTCGATCCTCTGAACGCCCGACATAGCCAAGGTGACTATCTTAGCATGACAGTCCAGAATAGCATGACATGGAGATAGCCAGTCCATGCCCAATAAAACATCAAAATCAATCATGCTGAGAAGCAACAGGTCCACTCGGGTCTTCAGACCTCCAATAGTGACCAAACAGGACCGGTATATGTGGTCCACAACAATAGTATCTCCTACCGGGGTAGATACATGCACTAGCATCTCAAGACACCCTTGGGTCGTGCCCAAATGAGGGGAAAAATAAGTAGACACATAAGAATAAGTAGAACCGGGATCAAACAATACTGAGGCATCTCTGTGGCAGACTGAGATAACACCTGTATTGACAACATCAGAAGCAACAGCCTCAGATCGGCCCTGAAAAGCATAGCATCTAGCATGTCCGCCTGATCGGCCTCCCCCTCGAGGGCGACCCCTAGCTGCCTGACCTCACCCGTAGCTGGCGGGGCAGGTGCTGAAGTAGAAGGACCAGATGACGAGGGCTGCCCCCTCTGCTGATAAGATCTGGAAACAAGACGGGGACACTTCCTACGGTGGTGCCCAAACTCTCCGCACTGGTAGCAACTCCCCGGTGCTGGGAACTGAGACTGATATGGACCCTTGGCGCTGGAGTGGCCAGCTGATAAACTAGGCCGAGATGAACCCTGAGCAGATGGGGCCTGTGAAGAACTCTGAGCTGGCATGGCACTAAGAGATGGCTGGCTCTGGTGCGAACCTTGATAACCCTGCCCAGAAGACCATCTGCGACGATATGAGCGACTCGTCTACGAAGATCTGAAGGAACGACCTCGGCTCTGCTGACTATGGCCTCTAGTCTGAGTGCCACTGGAACTAGCTGCTCCTCGAGGCCTCTTGGCCTCCCTCTCATCCCGCTCCCTACGACGATCTGTCTCTATGTCGCGAGCACTATCCACAACATCCTCAAAAGTATGGCTCAAAACCTTCTCTCGAGTCATCGGAATACGAATGGGATAAATGAGGCCGTCCACAAAGCGTCCAATCCTCTCTGCTGTCGGAATGAACCAACCACGATGCATATACGGACACCTCCGTAAACCTGATCTCATACTCGACACGACATGTCCCGCTTGATGGAGACCTCCGAGCGCTGCGCGTCTCTCTGCTGCGAGATCGAGGCACCCGTTTCTCCAAGAACATGGTGGAGAACTGCGGCCATGATAGTGGTGCTGCTCCCTACTGGCCTGCGGCACTCGTAAGCCTCCCACCAAGCAAGGCTGGCCCCTGAAACTGAAGGTAGTGAAAGATACCCCGTTGGACTCCAAGATCCCTGCAGTACGAAGCATCCGATGGCACTTGTCAAGAAAACCTTGGGCGTCCTCGCCCGGAGCACTGTGAACAGCTCTGGAGGGAGATAACTCTGGTAAATCTCTCGAGGACGATGCTTGCTCGTCGTCCGTCGTAAGCCCGGGACCACTGTCCCCGAACTACGATCTGCTGGGCGAACCGGAACCACGAGGCTGACTGGAGGAGCCTTTGGTGTCTGTAAGCCCTGCACTGCTGGCTCTAGAGTGCGTACTGCGGGGGTCTGATGACCACCCCCGGTCCCTGATGCAGCAGCTGCAGTAGAAACTGTAACCGCCTGTGCCAAGCTAGTGCAAACTACTAGTATCTGAGCCATGGTAACCTGTAGACCCGAAATGACAATGGGCATAGTTGGTACCTGAACTGGCGATGCTAGAACCTCTGCAACTGGAGGCTGTGGGTCAGCTGGCACTGCCTCAGCTGCCCTACCTCCGCCACGACCACGGTTGAGTTCTCGCCATCTGCGAGAGAATAGAGTCTCAAAGTTCAGTTCAAGTAAAAAATAATAGCACGACAAGAATTCCAAGAGTTGAAACTTTTCCTAAAAGGGTTTACAGCCTCCCGAGGATAAGTACAGGCGTCCGGCTCATAACTCGCGAGACCTGTTAACCTAGGCTCTGATACCAACTTGTCACGACCCAAACCCCGGTCGTGATGGCGCCCAACACAATGCTAGGCAAGCCCGACCATATTACCTCTTAACCCAGCCAATTATTAATTTCCAGTTAATCAAATTAAACATAAACAACAAGTGATCATATCAAATGATAAGCGTGATAGTAAAGCATACCAAAAACATGGTCCCAACACATCGTGGTGTCACGAGACTGAGCCTCTACAGAATAACATCCTAATACAAACAAGTCTAGGCAAAACGAAGACAACAAGATGATAAGGAAGGAGAAAACAGGCTCTGCGGACGCTGGCAGCTACCTCGTAGTCTCCGCAAAAGTAGATGATGATCAGCAGCTACAACAACTCAACTGCTCTCGGGCACCTGTGAATCTGCACAAAAAGTGCAGGGGAGTGGGGTGAGTATATTTCAACTCAGTGAGTAATAATAATAAGCAATAACTGAAAGTAAGAACTCCTGTGCTATCACTAAACAGTTCTAAGGCAACCCCCACAGGTTAGTCATCACTATAATGAGTACTCCGATATCCAGTCCACATCTATCTCATCTAGGTCCCACACTGACCACATCCTCACTCGTACCACTACGGTATACAGCCATCTCAATATATGGAGACATATACATATGTCTATAACATATAATATTTCAGTATATATATGAATATGAATAAGTATAATGTTGCGGCGCGCAGCCCGCTCCAATACATATACCGCTACGGCGCGCAGCCCGCTCCATTTAACGTCGACGGCGCTCACTGGGGTTGTATATTGACTTCGGAGGGGCTCCATAGGCCCAAGCGCTATAATACTGCGGCGTGCAACACGATCCACACAAATATTACTACGGCGTGCAGTCCAATCCAATATATATATATGTATATATATCTATACTGCTGTTGTGGCGTGCGACCCGATCCCATAATATACCAGCGCTCGCACTGGAATGTGTGTGGACTCGGGACTCGAAAGGGCTCACTGCGGCCCAGGCAATAATGCTGCGGCGTGCGATCCGTCCCACGTGTATATTACATGTATATTACTTGCGGTGTGCGGTCCGATCCAATATATATATTCGGAGCGGCGTGTAGCCTAATCCAGTATAGGTATATATATAATACCTCATAATGGGTCCTCGACTTATCCCAGCCAGTATATACTTGGCCTTTCAGGCCCATTCAGCTAGAACAGGGAATTCCACCCTGGATAATCTCTCTCAATGTACACATCTAGTACGGGCTCATATTATGCTATACAGCTTGACCCTATCTCAATCGGTATAGACTTGGCCTTTCAGGCCCACTCAGCTAGAACAGGGAATTCCACCCTAGATAATCTCCCTCAAGGTACACATCTAGTACGGGCTCATTGTAATGACCCGGCCCGTTGTTACGGGAAGTACCACCCCATTATGTTGCAATTACATGTTTTATACTTTTATATCAATGTTAGAGTCTATCGGGTGAGTTAGAAGTGAATTGTATTAAAAATGAAGCAAATAGCATGTTTGAAGGAAGCTTGAATATGGAAAGTCAACCTAGAGTTGACTATTGAGTTAGAGTGCTCGGAATAGGATTCTGATGATTTGACTAGTTTCGGGGGATCATTTATGACTTAGGAGAGCAATCGGAATTGAATTTGGAAGTCCGATGTAGTTTTAGGCTTGATTTGGCGAAGGTTGAATTTTGGCAAAAATCGGACGGTAGGTGAGATTTTTATCCGGGGGTCGGAATGGAATTCTGACAATTTCTGTAGCTTCGTTATGTGATTTGGATATGTCTGCAAATTTTCAGGTCATTCGGACGTCGTTTGATCGGGTTTTGGATTGAATGTGTTTTGAAAGTTTTGAAGAAAATTAGGCTTGAATCCGTGTGTAAATGGTGATTTTGATGTTTAGGATGGTGCTTTTATGATTGGAACAAGTTCGTATCATGTTTTGGAGTATGTTGGTGGTTTTCGTTGGGGTCCCGAGGGCCTCGGGATGAATTCGGGGGTCCAAACGGACCAATTTGTGCCAAAGGCACTGCTGTTTCTGCTGCAATAATTGCAGAACTATTTTGCTCTCCGCGATCGCGGAGATAGCCATGCGATCGCGTAAGGTAAGCCCGTAATGCGTCGCGATCGCGATGCTAAGTATGCGATCGCGTAGGAGGAAAACCTTGGGCTCTGCGATCGCGAAGTGAAGTCTGCGATCGCGTAAGTCAGGAATTGGAAGCAGTGCGATCGCGTGAGGATGCCTGCGATCGCGTAGGGTTATTTATCCGAAGCAATGCGATCGCGTGGGTTTTGTCGCGATCGCGTAGAGTAAATTTGGAGCCTGGTAAAGTTGTTCATCGCGATCGCGAGCCTGGGGCTTCGATTGCAGAAGGTCGCCTGGCAGTCAGTGAATTAATATAACAGAACAGTGTATTCGCGAACCCCAAACCCAAAACCTCCATTTTTGAGTTCCAAGAGAATGTATTGACGGGAGATTGCTGAGAAATCATCGGGGTTTCGCCGGAGGTGAGTTTTGTGGCTTAATTACATCATTTTAACATGAAATCCTTGGTTAATTTCATGTAAATGAAATATTAAAGGTGGGTTTGAGCCCTAGGCCTAAAATTGAAGAAAAACACTGATTTGAGTGGGCAAATGGAGTCCGATTTTTGGTAAATTTTATATGCCTAGGCTCGTATCAAGATGAGGATTCCGAATATGTGACTTTTGTAATTTTTCGAGAAGCGTACCGAAAGTCGGGTATTGCCAATTTCGTGATTTTTGATATTTTTCGAGTTCTTTCGATTGGGTTATGTTCCATTAGCCTATTTTGATATATTTGTACTGATTTTAGCTAGTTTTGACGTGAGTGGATGCCATTTCGAGGAGCTAAGGCGTCGCAGGCATGAGTTTTCACCGGTTCGAGGTGGATAATACGTGTAAATGATGTCCTGAGGGTTAGTAAACCCCGGACATGCACATCTTAGTGCGGTGTTGAGGTGACTTGCACGCCGGATAACGGACGTGGGGTAGAGCACCATTGGGGATTGTGACTTGGTCTCGTCCCGCGTAATAAATAATAACACCTAATTGTTGAAATGAATTGGACTAATTATCATGCTTGGGCTTCGTGCCGATTATTTGAATCCTTCGGGGATTGGTATCATTGTCTTGATAACACTGTGCATATTTTTATCTAAATTTAAGGTTTTAAATGGTATTTTGCTATTCAGCATTTTTATAAGGTTATGAAAAACTTGAACAATGTCTTAATTACATTTTTAGCTGTGAGCTAATATGATATTGGGGTCGAGGGCCAAATGTTAGGGCACAGTGAGCACGGGTTCCCAAATTGGATCGGGCTACGTGCCGTAGCGGTCATATGCATTGCATGGAATACATACATTGGTTTACGTGTACTACGTGGCATAACATTTAGCACTCATACATTACTAGCACACATGCATTAGTTGCCTTATTGACCAGATCTCCTGGTGGAAATTGTTAAGGAGTGCTGAGCCCGAGGGGCTGATTTGAGTGCGGACTTGCACTGCTTGAGATTGTACCAGGTATTGGTATGTTATCATGAGAGAAAGAAGCTAAAAATTGAGATTTCTAAATAATCTACTCACATAAGCTGGAAAGGAATAAAAAGATAGTTCTGTATAGTGTAGCATGAGATAGTGCCTTGCGTGGTTTTCATCCCTTCAGCATTATTTACTTTTATTACTGCTGAGTTGGAAGTACTCACACCCGACTCCATGCACCTTGTGTGCAGATTCAGGTACATCACAGCATGGCTGATTCTATTGCGGCTCGGGAGTGCTTTTGGACAGTCGAGGTAGCTGCCAGCGTTCGCGGGACCTGATTCTCCAGTTTGTCTATATTTTTGTTCTGACCATCCCACACTTGTGCACAATTATATTCGCTATTTACACTTTGTATACTTTTAGAGGCTCATGACTCTAGAACCTTCGGTCTTTGGGAGTTGGTAAGTTTTGGGACTTGGTTCCCTGTTTGATATATACCTATCATTGTTGTTTCATGTTTTGATATGCTTAAATGGGATAAGGCGAGCTCATAGCTCTATGATTGTTGTTGATTGGTCGGGCTGGCCTAGCAGTAGGCTGGGCGCCATCACGACCGGATTTGGGGTCGTGACAAGTTGGTATCAGAGTCTAGGTTACTAGGCCTTATGAGTCTTGAGCCGGTTGGTAGAGTCTTGTGGATCGGTATGGGGACGCATGTACTTATCCTCGGGAGGCTGCAAACCTTAAGGAAACACTTCACATTTCTTTGAATTCTTATCGTGCGTACTTGATTCAGCTTGAGATATACTTTTGAAAATTCCTTCCACACGTCTGTGTATGCATCGAGCACTCAGTAATATAATTGCCTTATGGCTTGTGATTTCCCCGAACGAGGGGCGAGATATAATCTCTGTGAGTTCATGTTGGGCCAGTCGGGATGACTTGAGGCTGGACCTTGTATATGACTTGAGCATCGAGTGATGATTTTCTGAGTGATGGCAATAGATAAGGTACTGAGGGTTTGAAACCCGTATTTGTACTATACAGTTTTATGCTGAGATGATACACGCGTCATGTGACGAGCGTGGTGGTATTGTGACGGGGGATTTGGACTTGATCCTTCCCAATTGATAAATTACTGTGTAAAGTGACTGAGACTGGCTTATATCTATGTTCTTAGGCTAGTAGCCATGTTTGGGGCCTTGTGCCGATCTGTAGAGTATTAGGGATGCTTACTAATGGATGAGTTGTTAATTGTTTGACTTTTGTCTAATATGTTGTGTAGCCCCGAGCTATAGGCATGGTGAATATTTATCATATCTCTTAGTTGGAAGGTAAAGTGCCTTACGTGTAGTAAATCGAGTTTAGACTCAGGAAGACTAAAGTGATTATGCTATGTATATCCTGGTGGAAGGTGTTGTACTGAAATACTAGATTCAGGAAAAATAGGTGGGTTGATTCGGATGTGTAATTGAAGGGTATTTGATATATGTTATGATTCGAGCAGGTGCAGTACATGTTCAGGTATAATTGTGATAAGATGATTTGTATAGTATTGAGATTTAATGTTGTTGAAATACATTGTGATGTTTTGTTGAGTTGTGGATGTATTGTTAGAATAGTTTGGTGATTCTCTGGCAGGTGGATAGTCCAAATTACAAAGGAAACTCTGCCGAAAGTTTTGAAAAATTTGGGACTTAGAAATATTTCTGTCACCTAAAGAGAGTGGGCTTACTGGTGGTGCGTGTATAAATGCAAGAATTGCAGAAGAGCTAAGGTCTCTAATGATTCGAGTCTCTGTCAAGGCTTGTAAATGACTTTAGATTATTCTCACTATAACATTATGGCATCATTTGAGTAAAGAATGCTATGAGCGGTTAAACGTGCTTTGATATATGGCTTCGAGCTAAGTTGGGGAGGTTGCTATTGATTAACTGATTGCACTATTGTGTGCTATGTTGATTCTATCTCTAAGTATGTTGGGAAATTCTGGTAAAGGTTATGGTGCTTCGTAGATCTGATGAAATACTAGGGTGTTTTGAACTGCTATTGGAAAAGAATGCGCAGCGTATAGAAAAGACAAGTAGCTAATTGTATCTGTATGTAATCATGTCCTGCGATGTCAGAATTCTAACAAGACACGAGTGGTTCTGTTCAATAAGACAATTGAATTATAATTGAATAAGGGTGAATGACGCCCAAGAATGGTTTGCAGTGTTCAAGATTTTGCTTGTAACAGTCAGGTGCCCTAAGAATTGTGTATGTGGCTAAAGGCAGTGGTTTCGTTAAAAAAGATCAAGGCTTGTGTTATATCATGTGAATGATGGAATTTTATGTATCCGTATTGGGAAGTAATGATAACAAATTTAAAAGAATCGCAGGAAGTTCTTCAAAATAAAGTGTGGTAGAATGTGGCACTTATAAGAAACATTGAGAGAGTATTCAGTGGCCTATGGGCCTTAGACTGTGTGGTCTTGTGTATGAGTCTCGTGTGGTAACATGAGTTGAGATATTGTGATCCTTCAGTAAAAGAGAATATTAAATTAAAGATGAATCGGAAAGGAATTGGGTAAATGGAACAACTTGTTAATAAACTGAAACGGTATGATAAGGATATACGATTAATTCCTGGTATATGTTTGAAGTAATGAGTCTCGCAGATATTGTATAATAAAGCTTTTGAATGCTGGCAGTTGTGTAACTCGATATGGGTATAAGGACTCAGTTCTGGCAGTTTAACTTATGCAATGTAATTGGAAGAAAGAGTTGTGATGTGTTTTAATGTGGTTTGAAAATGAGTGTAATCCCTGTTGGTATGGAAAGCTTGGAATGCGTAATGAGTTTTCTCTATATGGGATCTTGAAAGTCCTTTACTAGTTGGGTGTGTCGATGTTTGCGGCGTAGGAAAGGGATAAGTATTTCCATGTTATCTTAGTGGGGTATTGTATTTGCGATGTGTTATGGAAAGTTGATAATGGCATATTCAAGGTTTTGAGATCAGTTCATAATATATGGGAAGTCATTAAAATTATCTAGCAGCGCAGGCAACTGCAGGTGATTTAAAGAATCGATCTTTCTGGCGATTAAGGAAAATGGTACTGCTATTCTAGTAATTTGGTAGGGTATATGGTCCAAAAGGACAAGGTAATGTAAACTGAGAATATCTAGTGGTATGGTGGTATTCTCTTGTTGGATCGCCTGTAATAATTGAGTCGTTGATGGCATAGTGAAATTCCTGAATGGCTTTCGTGGTATGAAGGGACGCTTGAGGTGCGTTATGTATTCGTACGGTGGAGTACGGAATCAGTCATAGTGATTCATGTGTTATATATGTGTTGGAGACTTGAAGTTCTCGTTAGTCTGCCTATGCGGTGGTTGTATATCGTGTGTATCGGCACTGTTTAGTGATTATTGGAAATTGGAAGCCCTAATGGCTTTCTTGTTACTTGATACGATGAATTTGAATAATGGTATATGATTGCAGACTGGTTGTCATAAGCCAGGTTTTCTAGACTAATATGATATGGACTATGTTAGAAAAATGTCACAAACTGCGTGGCAGAGTGCATCAGATCATGCTCCCGCAGGGTAGATGTACCGTAGGACCAGCGGACGACTGGCAGGTATTGCTTTGACAGTTGGGCCTTCGTGGAGGATGTCAGTGTAGAGGTATCTACCATTGATTCAGTTCCAGTATTGAGGAACTTTGTTGGATGCATTTCAAGTGGCCGAGCTTGAGTCTATGTATATGTTGTTGCGATGAGCGACTTGACTCGATGTGCATTCCTTTTTTCTAGATGTGTTCGTGGATCGGTTGGTACGCCGCCACAGGTATATTATTGGGATCGGGTGGTACGCCGCCACAGGTATGGTATCTGGATCGGGTGGCACGCCGCCACGGGTATGTCATGGGAGCGGGTTGCACGCCGCAACAGAATATTGTGAAAATGTAGTTAGTTATATGCTACCTGGTATACAATACTTCCTGGCTTCTGAGGAAAAGTCTGTATTGAGCATCGCTCGGCGAATGGCACATTGGTTGTGTCCTTTCAGTATTCGATAGCGTATATCATTGTATCACCGTGGGTGAGGTTGATTGCTGGGTTCAGACCCAGATCTGTGTGTGGCTGACCATTTTGAGCTTGGTAGTTTGTGGTGCTTCATGAGTAATAGTGTTTGGATAGAATCATGAATCGTGGCAAGGCCACGTGATGTTATGACCTCTCGAGGAGGATTCGGGTACTCTATGATGTGAGACGGGATCTCAGTTCTATGTTCTGATGGTACAGAGGAATTGAATTACAACTCTTTTGTTTGAGTCAGTTGTCATGATTTAAGTATGTTCAGACGTTTCTCATTGGAGCCTATGTTGTACTCGTCGTGGCTTAGGCCGGTGTTGAGGTATCATATCACCAGTGCGGTGTGTTATAATCGAAATGATTGTTGGAGCCAATAATGAGTGTGAGTATATGTGATTTCACTTGGTTAGAAAGGTAATATCAAGATTTGGCTCTGAATTCTGTTGTAGTATCACTTAAAAGGGAAATGGATTCATGAATGGTTGACCTGAGAGATGGGTTCGATATATCGCGTGTGCGGTTGCCGTTGGCAGGATATGAAGGTGTTGGAATAAGACTCTATCTGATGAGAAAGGTTCTTACTGCTAGTGTGTGGTTATTGTGGCCAGTTGTTGTGATTTGAGACTATTGTCTCGAGTGATTGGGTTGTTTGATACATTATATGATCTCACCGGAGTGGCGAGTATGGACTATTACAGTTGGATCGTGTGTATCCTGAGTATAGGAATGGGATTAGCATTTGGCATATGATTTCAGAAAATGCAATGTGGTTTATGGTTCAGTTGGAGCGAGAAATTTCAGCTATATGGTGTTGTCGCACTTATATGAGATAGGGTGACGTATGATCGCCCGAATATATGCTTGGTAAGGTCTTTTAGCTATGGAATTGCTTCCAGTACAACTCTGGGTACGCTCGAGGACGAGCGATTATTTAAGTTGGGGAGAATGTAACGACCCGGCCCGTCGTTACGGGAATTACCACCTCGTTATGTTGCAATTACATGTTTTATGCTTTTATATCAGTGTTAGAGTCTATCGGGTGAGTTAGGAGTGAATTGGATTAAAAATGAAGCAAATAGCATGTTTGAAGGAAGCTTGAATATGGAAAGTCAACCTAGAGTTGACTATTGAGTTAGAGTGCTCGAAATCGGATTCTGATGATTCGACTAGTTTCGGGGGATCATTTATGACTTAGGAGAGCAATCGGAATTGAATTTGGAGGTCCGATGTAGTTTTAGGCTTGAATTGGCGAAAGTTGAATTTTGGCGAAAATCGGACGGTAGGTGAGATTTTTATCCGGGGGTCGGAATGGAATTCCGACAATTTCTGTAGCTTCGTTATGTGATTTTGGATATTTCTGCAAATTTTCAGGTCATTCAGACGTCGTTTGATCGGGTTTTGGATTGAATGTGTTTTGAAAGTTTTGAAGAAAATTAGGCTATAATCTGTGTGTAAATGGTGATTTTGATGTTTAGGATGGTGTTTTTATGATTGGAACATGTTCGTATCGTGTTTTGGAGTATGTTGATGGTTTTCGTTGGGGTCCCGGGGGCCTCGGGATGAATTCGAGGGTCCAAACGGACCAATTTGTGCCAAAGGCACTGCTGTTTCTGCTGCAATAATTGCAGAACTATTTTGCTCTCCGCGATCGCGGAGATAGCCATGCGATCGCGTAAGGTGAGGCCGTAATGCATCGCGATCGCGATGCTAAGTGTGCGATCGCGTAGGAGGAAAACCTTGAGCTCTACGATCGTAAAGTGAAGTCTGCGATCGCGCAAGTCAGGAATTGGAAGCAGTGCGATCGCGTGAGGATGCCAGCGATCGCGTAGGGTTATTTATCCGAAGCAATGCGATCGCGTGGGTTTTGTCGCGATCGCGTAGAGTAAATTTGGAGCCTAGTAAAGTTGTTCATCGAGATCGCGATCCTGGGGCTGCGATCGCAGAAGGTCGCCTGGCAGTCAGTGAATTAATATAACAGAACAGTGTATTCGCGAACCCCAAACCCCAAACCTTCATTTTTGAGTTCCAAGCGAAGGTATTGACGGGAGATTGCTGAGAAATCATCGAGGTTACGCCGGAGGTGAGTTTTGTGACTTAATTACATCATTTTAACATGAAATCCTTGGTTAATTTCCTGTAAATGAAAGATTAAAGGTGGGTTTGAGCCCTAGGCCTAAAATTAAAGAAAAACACTGATTTGAGTGGGCAAACGGAGTCCGCTTTTGGTAAATTTTATATGCCTAGACTCGCATCGAGATGAGGATTCCGAATATGTGACTTTTGTAATTTTTCGAGAAGCGTACCGAAAGTCGGGTTTTGCCAATTTCGTGATTTTTGATATTTTTCGTGTTCTTTCGATTGGGTTATGTTCCATTAGCCTATTTTGATATATTTGTACTGATTTTGGCTAGTTTTGACGTGCGTGGATGTCGGTTCGAGGAGCTAAGGCGTCGCGGGCATGAGTTTTCGCCGGTTCGAAGTGGGTAATACTTGTATATGATGTCCTGAGGGTTAGTAAACCCCGGACTTGCACATCTTAGTGCTGTGTTGAGGTGACTTGCACGCCGGATAACGGGCGTGGGGTAGAGCACCATTGGGGATTGTGACTTGGTCCGTCCCGCGTAATAAATAATAACACCTAATTGTTGAAATGAATTGGACTAATTATCATGCTTGGGCTTCGTGCCGATTATTTGAATCCTTCAGGGATTGGTATCATTGTCTTGATAACATTGTGCATATTTTTATCTAAATTTAAGGTTTTAAATGGGCATGACAATTTATGTGAGCATATGCATACACATGCATGGATCAGACTGCACGCCGCAGTGGTATATGGATCAGGCTGCGCGCCGCAGCAGGTGTGATATTAATATTGCGCTTGGGCTGTAGGAGCCCCTCCGGAGTCTGAACCCCCACAGTGAGCACGGGTACCCAAATTGGATCGGGCTACACGCCGTAGCGGTCATATGCATTGCATGGCATACATACATTGGTTTACGTGTTCTACGTGGCATAACATTCAGCACTCATACATTACTGGCACACATGCATTAGTTGCCTTATTGACCGGATCTCCTGGTGTAAATTGATAAGGACTGCTGAGCCCGAGGGGCTGATTTGAGTGCGGACTTGCACTGCTTGAGATTTTATCCAGGTATCGGTATATTATCATGAAAGAAAGAAGCTAAAAATTGAGATTTCTAAATAATCTACTCACGTATGCTGGAAAGGAATAAAAAGATAGTTATGTATTTTGTAGCATGAGATAGTGCCTTGCATGGTTTTCTTCCCTTCAGCATTATTTACTTTTAGTACTCACACCCGACTCCCTGCACCTTGTGTGCAGATTCAGGTACATCACAGCATGGCAGATTCTATTGTGGCTCGGGAGTGCTTTTGGACGGTCGAGGTAGCTGCCAGCGTTCGCAGGACATGATTCTACAGTTTGTCTATATTTTGTTCGACCATCCCACACTTGTGCACAGTTATATTCACTATTTACACTTTGTATACTTTGTAGAGGCTCATGACTCTTGACCCTACGGTCTATGGGAGTTGGTATGTACTGGGACTTGGTTCCATCTTTGATATATATCTATCACTGTTGTTTCATGTTTTGATATGCTTAAATGGGATAAAGCGAGCTCCTAGCTCCGTCATTAACAGGGAATTCCACCTTAGATAATCTCTCTCTGTGTACACATCTAGTATGGGCTCATATTATGCTATACAGCTAGAGCTACGGCTGAGTGTATGTTTCCGACATGATATAAGGGTCACCTAGCTCTATAGGTTCCCTAATGTTCTACAGATCGGCACAAAGCCCCAAATATGGCTATCAGCCCAATTGCACAGTTATAATCTCATTAACGTCATAATACACAATATTCTATTAGCCGGGAAGGACCAAGTCCAAATCACCAATCACAATGTCACCACGCTCGTCGCAAGACGCGTGTCTCATCTCAACATAGCACTGTGAAGTGCTAGTACGGGGTTTCAAACCCTCACTACATTATTTACTACTACCACTCACCTCGAACCGGTCGATGCCTTAGCCCGCCTGGCGCTTGCCTCGGAAATCAATCTCCTCGGATGACAAATCTGTTCAAAATCAATGATAATACATCAATATATGCCAAATTTACGCAACTCATTCGAAATAACCCAAATTGCATCAAAACCCGCGAAGTTGTCAAAACCCGACTTTGGGGCGCTTCTCGAAAAATTATAAAAGTTACATATTCGGAACCCTCGTCTCAATACGAGTCTAGGCATATACAATTTACCAAATTCGGACTCCATTTGCCCGTTCAAATTGGTATTTTTCTACAATTCTAGGCCTAGGGCTAAAACCCACCTTTAATCCTCCATTTACATAGAAATAATCCATGATTTCATGATAAAAGCGCGCAATTAAACCACGAAACTTACCTCCGACAATATCCCGATGATCTCCCAGCTATTTTCCTTCACTTCCACTCTCTAGGCTTCAAAAATGGAGGGTTTTGCAAATGAACCCATATTAAAATGTTTCTGGTTTTAATTCACTGCCTGGGCCATTCCTTCTATGCGATCGCAATGGCCCTATGCGATCGCATATAGTTAAATTTTCCTGCCAATTTCCCCTTCTATGCGATCGCAATTCTACTCCGCGATCGCATAACACAATCTTCCGGGCCTCCCCTTTTCTTCTCTGCGATCGCAGCACTGGCTATGCGATCGCAATGTGCAGTCTGATAAGCCTATGCGATCGCACCCCTTGCTATGCAATCGCACCCCTTGCTATGCGATCGCATAGCACATTTTCTCACCCCTCCATGCTCTTCTATGCGATCGCAATGACTCTGTAACGACCCGACCGGTCGTTTTAGAAAATTACGCCCCAATCCCTAATTCAACTATTCCCCTAAGTTCATTTCTGCTATTGTGGTTTGCCGGGAGAGTCGGTTCTGAAATTTGGAGCATTTTGGGACTCTTAGTCCCTAAATGAGAGCTTTAAAGCTAGAAAATGGTCCGTAGCCAGAATAGTGTTAAGACGATCTCGGAACGTAAATCCGATGGTTCCATTAGCTCCGTTAGGTGATTTCGGGGTTGGGAGCGCGTTCGGAATGTATTTTGGAGGTCCGTAGCTCAATTAGGCTTGAAATGCGGAAGGTTGAAATTTTGGCGAATCCGAACGATAGGTGAGATTTTGATCCGGGGGTCGGAATGGAATTCCGACAATTTTTGTAGCTTCGTTATGTGATTTTGGATATGTCCGCAAATTTTCAGGTCATTTGGACGTCGTTTGGTTGGGTTTTGGATCGAATGTTAGTTTTGAAAGTTTTGAAGAAACTTAGGCTTGAATCCGTGTGTAATTGGTGATTTTGATGTTTAGGATGGTGTTTTTATGATTGGAACAAGTTCATATCGTATTTTGGATTATGTTGGGGGTTTTCGTTGGGGTCCCGGGGGCCTCGGGAGGATTTCGGACCATCAATCGGGCATTTGAACTTGGAAAAGGCCTGCTGTAAAATTGCAGGTTTCTGCCCAGGCATTTAAGCCTTCGCGTTCGCGAGGCATGGGCCGCGTTCGCGAAGGCTTGACAGGGTAAAACATCGCGTTCGCGATAAGGGGTGTTGCGTTCGCGTAGGCAAGGTAAGGTGAGGCTTCGCGTTCGCGTGGGCGTGTACGCGTTCGCGTAGGGGAAGGACCCGGCGGCTGGGAGATTGTTCATCGCGAACGCGTGGTGGAGCGTCGCGTTCGCGAAGGGTAAACTGGAGCTGAGTATCGCGAACGCGTGGGATGGCCTCGCGTTCGCAAAGAGGAAGTTGGGCTGTTCATCGCGAACGCGTGAACAGTAACGCGAACGCGATGAGCAATGGGGCCTGACAGTGAGCTTAAGTTCAGAACATAACACCCGCGACCCCCATACACAAAAACGCCATTTTTGAGCTCCAAGAGAGGATTTTGAAGGGGAAACGCTAGGATATCATCGGGAAATCATCGGGGGTAAGTTTCTTGACCTTAATTCGTTGGTTTATCATGAAATCCGTGTTTATTTCACTAAAAATATGGAATTAAAGGTGGGTTTGAGCCCTAGGCCTAAATGTTAGAAAATCTCTGATTTGAGTGGGCAAATAGAGTCCGATTTTGGTAAATTTTATATGACTAGACTCGTATTGAGATAAGGAACCCGAATATATAATTTTCGTGATTTTTCGATAAGCGTACCGAAAGTCGGGTTTTGGCAACTTGTGGGTTTTGGTGTATTTTGAGTTATTTTGATTGGGTAATGCCCAATTGGCCTATTTTGATGTGATTCTATTGATTTTTATCGGATTCTACACTTGTGGAGGCCGACATTCGCGGCAAGAGAGTTGTTTCATAGCGGTTTTGTACCGGAGTCGAGGTAAGTGGCTTGTCTAACCTCGTGTGGGGGAATTTCCACCCCTAGGATATTATGTAATAGTTTAAATGCCTTGTACGCGAGGTGACGGGCGTGTACATGCGCTGGTTGTTGAACACGTACTTTATTAAAAAATGTTCGATGAACGATATTCCTGTCTTTAGTTGTTAGTTTGATATTTTACCCGGTAGTGGTTAGAAAAGCATGATTAGGTAGTACTTAACTGTTTAGTTGCCTAATTGCCTTATTTGAACTCCTTGATAATTATTGACACTATTTTTCGGTGAAGTTATAGTTAAGCATAATTATTCTCTCTGTGGATTTCCTTTATTTGTTGTGCTTGTGGACTGCGGGTTCGATTCCCGGAGACCCAGGGTTGTGGGTTCGATTCCCAGAGACCCGGAGTGATATTGGTAGGGACTACGGGTTCGATTCCCGAGATCCTGAGTTATTGGTAGGGACTACGGGTTCGATTCCCGCGGAGATCCTGAGTTATTGATTATTTATTGAGACATGGGCTGCGGGTTCGATTCCCGGAGACCCAGAGGTACTGTCAATAGGACTGTGGGTTCGATTCCCACAGGTCCTGGACTTGTTTTATTGAGTTGGCTATTCGTTGTTAGCTTAATTGTAGACAATTGTAGTAATCATCTTATTGTTGTTATTTCGGAAATTTATTAATCATTTAAACTGCTTATTGTTGTTATTATCATTGTATCATTGTTTTCTCAGTAGGCCCTGACCTTCCTCGTCACTACTCCATCGAGGTTAGGCTTGGCACTTACTGAGTACCGCCGTGGTGTACTCATGCTACTCTTCGCACACTTTTATTGTGCAGATCCAGGTACATCAGGACAGGCTCAACTTAGGTGATTCAGCAGCACATTCGGGGAGACTTCGAGGTATGATCTGCTACGTCCGCAGATCCGGAGGCTTCCCTTCTATTCTAGTATTACTAGTTGGCATTTTTCCTTTATCTCGTTGATAGATACTCTTTACACATAGAGCCACAGTTGTATATTCTCTTTTAGTCTGTGTTACCGTGGGATTCCGGATCTTGGTAGAGTTTTATTCATTGTGTGATGGATGTATGTGCCAAGCGGCACGGATTACATATCTTTTTATGCTATTTTTCTACTGTTTCTTATTTAAGTGTTTATAACTTGTATATTCCGCAACGTGCTAGGCTTACCTAGTCGTGGAGATTAGGTGCCTTCATGACAGGTTCATGATTGGTGAACTAGGGTCGTGACAAGTTGGTATAAGAACTCTAGTTTCATAGGAGTCACAGGACACAGGCCGGTTATTTAGAGCCTCGCTGATCGATATAGAGACAGCCGTATTTATCTACGAGGGGCTATGTAGCTGTTTAGGAAACTCTTCATTTCTTTTGAATTCCTTGTCTTGTGATATTTTGACACCAAATCTAAACTTCTGTCTTCTATTCTCTCACAGATGGTGAGGACACTTGCTACTCTTGAGGATTAGGCACCGTGCCCCCTACTGCTGCTGCTAGAGGCCGAGGCCGGGGTAGAGGTCTAGGGCGCGCCTGAGGTGCAGCCACAACACCCACGCGCTCTGCCGCTGAGGTACCACTGGTGGATCAGGTTGGAGAGCAGGCATCCGATACACCTACTCTAACTACTACGACTCTAGCACTCTAGGAGACTCTAGCCCAGTTTATGAGCATGTACACTACTCTGGCTTAGGCGGGGTTGCTTTCTCTCGGTGCAGTTATATCTCAAGCTAGGGGAGAGGCCCAAACTCTTGCAGCCCGCACTCCTGAGTAGCGAGTGCCCGTGGTGCAGGTTATAGAGGTTATTCCTATACCGCCTGTCGCACCAGTACAGCCCGGAGGAAGGTCAGCTGCCTTCGAGGATGAGCAGTGCAGGTTGGAGAGGTTCAAGAAGTATGATCCCCTAGTGTTCAATGGTTTAGCTTCAGGTGATGCCTTGAGATTTCTGGGGGAGTGTCATCGCATCCTCCGTACTATGGGTGTATTGGAGACCTGTGGGGTTTCTTTTATTTCTTTTCAGCTTCGAGGGGCCGCTTATGATTGGTGGTGCACATATGAGTTGGATTGTCCAGACAAGTCCGCCTCACCGACTTTGACTGTTTTCTGATATGTTTTTGAGGGAGTTTGTTCCCCAGAGCCTTAGGGATGCTTGGCGAGCGAAGTTTGAGAGGTTGCGCCAGGGCTCTATGTGAGTATATGAGTATGCCATCAGTTTCACCCGTCTAGCCAGGCATGCATCGGCTTTGGTAGCCACGGTTCGGGAGAGAGTGCGGAGATTTATTGAGGGCCTTATTCCGCCGATCCGGTCCAGCATGGCCAGAGAGTTGGAGACAGATATATCTTATCAGCAGGCAGTTAGCATTGCCGGGAGGATCGAGAGTATGCTCCCTAGAGAGCGGGGAGATAGAGAGGCCAAGAGGTCTCGTGAGTCGGGCCATTTCTCTGGTGCCCGTACTTCAGCAGTCGGTCGTTTTGGCAGGGGTTATTCCGGTCATCCAGTTCACTCAGCATTGCCCGCAGCCGGTAGTACCCCAGCTCTTCCAGCACCTCAGGAGCCTTATTATTCTCCCCCAGTTTCCAGTGCACCTCCTGCGCGGGGTCCGTCCAGGGGTCAGACTAATGGGGGTGAGGCTGGTCAGTCACAGCCACCGCGTCCTCCCAGAGCTTGTTTTGAGTGCGGGGATACTCGCCACCTGGTTAGGGAGTGCCCCAGACGCAGGAGAGGAGCCCCTCATCAGTCATCACAGCATCCGCGTGGTTCTCAGGGCCAGCAGGCTATCATTCCAGCCCCAGCTGCCACTCCACCTGCCCAGCCATCCAGGGGCGGGGGTCAGGGTTCCAGAGGCCGCCCTCGAGAGGGGGGACATGCCAGATTCTATGCTATTCCTGATCGCGATGCGGCTGTTGCATCTGACTCTGTTATCACAGGTATTATTCTGGTTAGTCACAGGGAGGCATCGATTCTATTCGACCCTGGTTCCACTTTTTCATATGTGTCTTCTTACTTTGCTTCTCATCTGGGTGTGCCTCGGGATTCTTTGAGTGCCCCCATTTATGTTTCCACTCCGGTGGGTGATTCTTTGGTCGTGGACCGTGTATATCGGTCGTGTTTGGTTACCATTTGTGATTTTGAGACCAGAGCGGATCTATTGTTGCTCGGGATGGTCGATTTTGATATTATTCTGGGCATGGACTGGTTGTCGCCCCATTATGCTATTCTTGATTGTCACGCCAAGACGGTGACGCTGGCTATGCCAGGCATTCCACGTATTGAGTGGAGTGGTACTCTAGATCACACCCCTAGCCGTGTTATTTCTTTTCTCAGAGCTCGGCGTATGGTTGAGAAGGGGTGTGCTGCTTATCTAGCCTATGTGCGGGACGTCGGTATTGACACTCCCTCTATTGATTCTGTTCATGTGGTACATGACTTTGTTGATGTATTTCCAGCTGATCTTCCGGGCATGCCGCCCGACAGAGATATTGACTTTGCTATTGACTTGTTGCCGGGCACTCAGCCCGTTTCTATTCCACCGTACCGTATGGCTCCTCCTGAGTTAAAGGAGTTGAAGGATCAGTTACAGGAGTTATTGGGTAAGGGTTTCATTCGACCTAGTGTTTCGTCTTGGGGTGCTCCTGTATTGTTTGTGAAGAAAAAGGACGGTTCTATGCATATGTGTATTGACTATCGTCAGTTGAACAAGGTTACAGTGAAGAACCGGTATCCTTTGCCTCGCATTGATGATTTATTTGACCAGCTACAGGGCGCACAGGTGTTTTCTAAGATTGATTTGCGCTCTGGGTATCACCAGTTGAAGATTCGGGAGCCGGATATCCCGAAGACTGCCTTCAGGACCCGGTATGGTCACTATGAGTTCCTCGTGATGTCTTTTGGGCTGACTAGTGCCCCAGCAGCCTTTATGCATTTGATGCACAGTGCGTTCAGGCCTTATTTGGACTCGTTCGTGATTGTCTTCATCGATGATATTTTAGTATATTCCCGGAGCCGGGAAGAGCACGAGCAGCATTTGAGGATAGTGCTTTAGATTCTGAGGGAGAAGCAGCTTTATGCCAAGTTCTCTAAATGTGAATTCTGGTTGAGTTTAGTGGCATTTTTGGGCCACGTGGTGTCGAGTGATGGTATTCGAGTAGATCCGAGGAAGGTGGAGGCCGTGCGGAGTTGGCCCAGACCCTCCTCCGCTACTGAGATTCGCAGTTTCCTTGGTTTGGCGGGCTATTACCGTCGTTTTGTAGAGGGGTTCTCTTCGATTGCAGCACCTATGACTAGATTGACCCAAAAGGGTGCCCCTTTTCAGTGGACAGACGAGTGTGAGGCGAGCTTTCAGAAGCTCAAGAGAGCTTTGACTTCGGCCCCTATATTGATGTTGCCTACAGGTTCGGGGTCCTATACTGTATATTGTGATGCCTCACGAGTTGGACTCGGTGCGGTATTGATGCGGGACGGTAGGGTGATTGCCTACGCGTCGAGACAGCTGAAGGTGCATGAGAAGAATTACCCTGTTCATGATTTGGAGCTAGTTGCCATTGTTCACGCCTTGAAGATTTGGCGTCATTACTTATATGGGGTTCCTTGTGAGATCTACACTGATCACCGGAGCTTGCAGCATTTGCTTAAGCAGAAGGACCTGAATATGCATTAGAGGAGATGGTTGGAGCTATCGAAGGACTATGATATTACTATTCTCTATCATCCGGGCAAGGCTAATGTAGTTGCCGATACCTTGAGTCATCGAGCAGAGAGTTTGGGGAGTTTGGCATATCTACCAGCTTCGGAGAGGCCTATGGCGATGGATGTTCAGGCTTTAGCCAGACAGTTTGTTAGACTGGATCTTTCAGAGCCCAGTCGGGTTCCGGCTTGTGTGATTTCTCGGTCTTCTCTATTTGACCGCATCAGGGAGCGTCAGTTCGACGACCCTCATTTGCTTGTCCTTCGGGATAGAGTTCGGCGTGGTGATGCTCGAGATGTTACCATCGGGGATGATGGAGTTATGAGGATGCAGGGGCGTATCTGTGTGCCCAATGTAGATGATCTTCGAGAGCGAATTCTAGCAGAGGCCCATAGTTCGCGGTATTCCATCCATCCGGGTGCCGCGAAGATGTATCAGGACTTGAAACAACATTACTGGTGGAGGCGGATGAAGAGGGATATAGTTGATTATGTTTCCAGATGCCTCAACTGCCAGCAGGTGAAGTATGAACATCAGCGTCCGGGTGGATTGATGCAGCAGATGGAGATTCCAGAGTGGAAATGGGAGCGCATCACCATGGACTTTGTATCTGGGCTTCCACGGACGGTTAGAAAGTTTGATTCTAGTTGGGTTATCGTGGATCGACTGACCAAGTCCGCCCATTTCATACCGGTGAGCACTGCTTATTCATCGGAGCGACTGGCGGAGATCTATATCAGGGAGATAGTTCGGCTGCATGGTATTCCGGTTTCCATCATTTCAGATAGAGGCACTCAGTTCACTTCACGGTTCTGGAGAGCCGTACAGCAGGAGTTAGGTACTCGGGTGGAGCTGAGCACGGCGTTTCATCCCCAGACTGATGGTCAGTCCGAGCGCACTATTCAGATTTTGGAGGATATGCTCCGTGCGTGCGTGATTGAGTTTGGAGGTTCATGGGATCACTTCTTGCCACTGCGGAGTTTTCTTATAACAACAATTACCGGTCCAGTATTCAGATGGCACCGTATGAGGCTCTATATGGTAGGAGGTGCAGGTCTCCCGTGGGTTGGTTCGAGCCCGGCAAGGCCAGGCTGCTAGGTACTGATATGGTTCAGGACGCAATGGATAAGGTCAAGGTGATTCAGGAAAGACTTCGTGCAGCCCAGTCTAGACAGAAGAGTTATGCGGACAAGAAGGTTCGCGATGTGGCTTTCATGGTTGGTGAGCGGGTTCTGCTTCGAGTCTCGCCCATGAAGGGCGTTATGAGGTTTGGGAAGAAAGGAAAGCTGAGTCCTAGGTTTATTGGCCCTTTTGAGATTTTGAGGCGTGTTGGGGAGGTTGCTTATGAGTTGGCCTTACCTCCCGGCCTAGCCGGAGTTCACCCCGTATTTCATGTCTCCATGCTCCGGAGATACCATGGTGACCCGTCGCATGTGTTGGATTTCACTTCCGTTCAGCTAGACAAGGATCTGTCTTATGTTGAGGAGCCAGTAGCCATTCTAGACAGGCAGGTCAGAAAGCTAAGGTCAAAGAACATCGCTTCGGTAAAGGTTCAGTGGCGGGGCCAGCCGGTCGAGGAGGCGACTTGGGAGACCGAGCAGGATATGCGCAGCCAGTACCCTCATCTTTTCACTACTCCGGGTATGTTTTCTATGCTCGTTCGAGGACGAACGAATCTTTAAGTGTGGGAAGATGTAACGACCCGACCGGTCGTTTTAGAAAATTACGCCCCAATCCCTAATTTAACTGTTCCCCTAAGTTCATTTCTGCTATTGTGGTTTGCCGAGAGAGTCGGTTCTGAAATTTGGAGCATTTTGGGACACTTAGTCCCTAAATGAGAGCTTTAAAGCTAGAAAACAGTCCGTAGCCGGAACAGTGTTAAGACAATCTCGGAACGGAAATCCGATGGTTCCATTAGCTCCGTTAGGTGATTTCGGGGTTGGGAGCGCGTTCAGAATGTATTTTGGAGGTCCGTCGCTCAATTAGGCTTGAAATGCCGAAGATTGAAATTTTGGCGAATTCGAACGATAGGTGAGATTTTGATCCGGGGGTCGGAATGGAATTCCGACAATTTCTGTAGCTTCGTTATGTGATTTTGGATATGTCCGCAAATTTTCAGGTCATTTGGACGTCGTTTGGTTGGGTTTTGGATCGAATGTTAGTTTTGAAAGTTTTGAAGAAACTTAGGCTTGAATCCGTGTGTAATTGGTGATTTTGATGTTTAGGATGGTGTTTTTATGATTGGAACAAGTTCGTATCGTGTTTTGGATTATGTTGGGGGTTTTCGTTGGGGTCCCGGGGGCCTCGGGAGGATTTCGGACCATCAATCGGGCATTTGAACTTGGAAAAGGCCTGCTGTAAAATTGCAGGTTTCTGCCCAGGCATTTAAGCCTTCGCGTTCGCGAGGCATGGGCCGCGTTCGCGAAGGCTTGACATGGTAAAGCATCGCGTTCGCGATAAGGGGTGTCGCGTTCGCGTAGGCAAGGTAAGGTGAGGCTTCGCGTTCGCGTGGGCGTGTACGCGTTCGCGTAGAGGAAGGGCCCGGCGGCTGGGAGATTGTTCAACGCGAACGCGTGGTGGAGCGTCGCGTTCGCGAAGGGTAAACTGGAGCTGAGTATCGCGAACGCGTGGGATGGCGTCGCATTCGCGAAGAGGAAGTTGGGCTGTTCATCGCGAACGCGTGAACAGTAACGCGAACGCGATGAGCAATGGGGTCTGGCAGTGAGCTTAAGTTCAGAACATAACAACCGCGACCCCCATACACAAAAACGCCATTTTTGAGCTTCAAGAGAGGATTTTGAAGGGGAAACGCTGGGATATCATCGAGAAATCATCGGGGGTAAGTTTCTTGACCTTAATTCGTTGGTTTATCATGAAATCCGTGATTATTTCACTAAAAATGGGGAATTAAATGTGGGTTTGAGCCCTAGGCCTAAATGTTAGAAAATCTCTGATTTGAGTGGCCAAATGGAGTCCGATTTTGGCAAATTTTATATGCCTAGACTCGTATTGAGATAAGGAACCCGAATATATAATTTTCGTGATTTTTCGATAAGCGTACCGAAAGTCGGGTTTTGGCAACTTGTGGGTTTTGGGGTATTTTGAGTTATTTTTATTGGGTAATGCCCAATTGGCCTATTTTGATGTGATTCTATTGATTTTTATCAGGATTCTACACTTGTGGAGGCCGACATTCGCGGCAAGAGAGTTTTTTCATAGCGGTTTTGTACCGGAGTCGAGGTAAGTGGCTTGTCTAACCTCGTGTGGGGGAATTTTCACCCCTAGGATATTATGTGATAGTTTAAATGCCTTGTACGCGAGGTGACGGGCGTGTACATGCGGCTGGTTGTTGAACACGTACTTTATTTAAAAATGTTCGATGAACGATATTCCTGTCTTTAGTTGTTAGTTTGATATTTTACCCGGTAGTGGTTAGAAAAGCATGATTAGGTAGTACTTAACTGTTTAGTTGCCTAATTGCCTTATTTGAACTCCTTGATAATTATTGACACTATTTTTTGGTGAAGTTATAGTTAAGCATAATTATTCTCTCTGTGGATTTCCTTTATTTGTTGTGCTTGTGGACTGCGGGTTCGATTCCCGGAGACCCAGGGTTGTGGGTTCGATTCCCAGAGACCCAGAGTGATATTGGTAGGGACTACGGGTTCGATTCCCGAGATCCTGAGTTATTGGTAGGGACTGCGGGTTCGATTCCCGGAGATCCCGAGTTATTGATTATTTATTGAGACATGGGCTGCGGGTTCGATTCCCGGAGACCCAGAGGTACTGTCAATGGGACTGTGGGTTCGATTCCCACAGGTCCTGGACTTGTTTTATTGAGTTGGCTATTCGTTGTTAGCTTAATTGTAGACGATTGTAGTAATCATCTTATTGTTGTTATTTCGGAAATTTATTAATCATTTAAACTGCTTATTGTTGTTATTATCATTGTATCATTGTTTTCTCAGTAGGGCCCTGACCTTCCTCATCACTACTCCATCAAGGTTAGGCTTGGCACTTACTGAGTATCGCTGTGGTGTAGTCATGCTACTCTTCTGCACACTTTTGTTGTGCAGATCCAGGTACATCAGAGCCGGCTCGTACTAGGTGATTCCGCAGCTTTCTGGGAGACTTCGAGGTATGATCCGCTACGTCCGCGGATCCGGAGGCTTCCCTTCTATTCTAGTAGTACTAGTTGACATTTTTCTTCATGTCGTTGTTAGATACTCTTTACACATAGAGCCACAGTTGTATTTCTCTTTTTGTCTGTGTTACCGTGGGATTCCGGATCTTGGTAGAGTTTTATTCATTGTGTGATGGATGTATGTGCCAAGCGGCACGGATTACACATCTTTTTATGCTATTTTTCCGCTGTTTCTTATTTAAGTGTTTATAACTTGTATATTCCGCAATGTGCTAGGCTTACCTAGTCGTGGGGACTGGGTGCCATCACGACATGTTCACGATTGGTGAACTAGGGTCGTGACAGACTCTATGCGATCGCATAGAGCAATCACTGTCTGCAATTTTTCTGCAGCAACTTCATAGTCAAAACTTGCCCGTTAGGCATCTGAAATGATCCCGAGACCCCCGGGACCTCAACCAAAGCCACCAATTCATCACATTACCTCATTCAAACTTGCTCGAACATAAAAACACCATCCTAAACATCACAATCACCAATTACACACGGATTCAAGCCTAAATTCCTTAAAACTTTCCGAATTACACATTCAATCAAAAACCCGGACAAACGACGTCTGAATAACCTGAAATTTTGCAGGCATCCAAAATCACCTAATGGAGCTACTGCAACTATCGGAATTCCATTCCGACTCCCGGATCAAAATCTCACCTATCGATCGGATATCGCCAAAATTCAACTTTAGCCAATTCGAGCCTATTTCTACACTGGACCTTCAAATTCAATTCCGATCGCTCTCCTAGCTTACAAATGACCTGTCGGAGCTGACCGAATCATTAGAATTCGATTCTGAGCTCTCTAACTCATAGGTCAACATCTAGTTGACTTTTCTCAACTATTCCTTTTTCTAAGAGACTATTTGTCTCAATTTCAGTCAAACTCGCTCAGGACTGACTCAAACTTACCCAACATACATATTACAACATTAACAAGCAGATAACAGGGATAACGGGGTAGTAACTCACGTGATGACGGGCCGGGTCATCACGATATCTTTGCTGTAGCTGGGTAAAACTTAATGAAGAATAGGTTGCCCTTTGTAATTCTTTTGAAAGTAATAAATGCTTTGTGTAGTTCTGGTATTCCTTTTATTTCTTCTCCATCATATGTGTATACAGTATTAAGTAATCCGTAATTAAAATAGGTTGTTACTAAATTTGTTCTAGTCTTAGGTTGAGCAATCAACCTATTATAACTTTGGAACTTTTGTGTTACGTAGTCTTCTTATGGGTTTGTGGTGGTAGTAGATCTGGGATTTTTATTCAAATATATTTGGATCTGGTATATGTTTTTGATATAGTTTCTGGTGATGTGTTTATATGATTTCGTATCTTTGTTCAAACTATTTGCATAACTTGTGGTTTGTGGAGTTGTAGGTATTTGTTGTGGTAATTTTGGTATAAATGACTTTGTAAATACACTGTTTAGATTGATGTTTACATATGGCTTTTTGCTAGCTGATCGGCTTGTACCTGCAGCTGTATCTAAACAAATATTAGTTTGGGTTTTTTGGTGTTTCCCATCGTCACCTTTTATCTCCGCATATTTTAAGTCATGCTGCTGACTTAGCTCCGCATTTTTATAGTCATGCTGCTGACTTATGTTGTTCTTCATAACTTGCATCTCAGTGTTCATGCTTCCTACTTGCGTAGTCAGCGCTGAAATGGATTTCATTAGATTTTCTAATGTATCTGGTTCAGTTTGTGTACCTTTATCTTGAAAGATTATCTGCAATAACATTCTTATTAGTTGTAATAATTTCTATTGTAAATGTAAAATTTAATATATTTAATACAAGTCTTCGTATTTCTTTTGTTGTAACTGAGTCTTGTACCTTTCTTGTTATCCACCATTTTTCCTGCGTGTTATCTGTTCTTACAATAAATTTGTTATGAACAATATATGGCTCAAATGCCAATAAATTTTTATATAAGGCATATAATTCTTTCCAATTTATTTCCCATTTTATTTGTTGTTCTGTATATGATCCTGAATAATATCTGCAATGATGCTCTATATTGTGACGACCCGGCCCGTCGTCACGGGAATTACCACCCCGTTGTGTTGTAAATACATGTTTTATGATTTTATATCAGTGTTAGAGTCTATCGGGTGAGTTAGGAGTGATTTGGATTGGAAATGAGGCATATAGCCTTTGTGAAGGAAACTTGAATAAGGAAAGTCAACCCGGAGTTGACTATTTAGCTAGAGGGCTCGGAATCGGATTCTGATGATTCGGTTAGTTCCGGGAGGTGATTTGTGACTTAGGCGAGCGATCGAAATTGAATTTAGAGGCCCGGTGTAGAAATAGGATTGAATTGGCTAAGGTTGAATTTTGGCGAAATAGGAACGGTAGGTGAGATTTTGATCTGGGGGTCGGAATGGAATTCCGACAGTTGCAATAGCTCCGTTAGGTGATTTTGGATGTGCCTGCAAAATTTCAGGTCATTCGGACGTTGTTTAGTCGGGTTTTTGATTGATTGTGTAATTCGGAATGTTTTAAGGAATTTAGGCTTGAATTCGATGCGAATTATGGGTTTTGATGTTGGTAGACGTGTTTTGAGGATTGGAGCAAGTTCGAATAAGGTATTAAGATGTGTTGGTGTGTTTGGATGAGGTCCCGCGGGCCTCGGGGTGTTTTCGGATGGTTAAACGGGAGAAAATGTGGAAAATTGGAGGTTTGGGGTTCTGGTTCTGTTGTTTTCGCTCCTGCGGAAATGGGGGCGCAGGAGCGAGTCCGCAGAAGCGGATACTGGAGTGCAGAAGCGCTGTTGATCGCGGGAGCGGCGCTGGGCCCGCAGGGGCGGCACCGCTGGAGCGGAAGGTGAGCCGCAGAAGCGGCCCAGGGCCATGAGGTGAAGGACCGCAGAAGCGGAAGGGTAGCCGCTTAGGCGAGTCCGCAGAGGCGGACGCCTAGTCGCAGAAGCGGGAAAACCCGCAGGAGCGAGAGATTTTCCGCAGAAGCGGACGCGTAGGGGCGGTTCATGGATCGCAGGAGCGGAATTGGCCAAATAGGCCTGGGTTCGCAGAAGCGACCAATTGGTCGCAGAAGCGGTTCCGCAGGGGCGGAAAATGGCCCGCAGAAGCGAAAATCGCAGTGAGTTAAGTGTATCAGAAGTTAGAAAATTTTAGAAACATTTCACACATTTGGGTCTCGGCTTTAGAGGCGATTTGGGCGATTTTGAAGAGAAACTCAAGGGAAATCATCAGGTAATCAACTATGGACTTAAAGTATGATTAGTATTGATAATATTATGCAATTATATCATGAAAATGGAGGAATTTGGGGTGATTCATGGAAGATTTAACCCTAGGCTTGAACTTTAGAAAATCAAGGTTTTGAATGGGCAAATGGAGACCGAATTTGGTAAAATTGATATGCTTAGACTCGTATCGAGATGAGGGTTCCGAATATGTGACTTTTGTAATTTTTTGACAAGCGTACCGAAAGTCGGGTTTTGACAACTTGAGGAATTTTGATGTAAATTGAGTTGTTTTGATTGGGTGTCGTCCCATTGGCTTAATTTGTTGTGTTTCTACTGTATTTGATCAGATTCTACGCGTGCGGAGCTTGATTCTCGTGGCAAGGGCATTGCGGAGTAGTCGTCGCGCCGTATTGAGGTGAGTAATAGATGTGGGTGATGACCGGCGGGTTCGAAACCCCGGTATACCACTTTGTGACGCTGTATAGCGGCGAGACACGTACTCTCTTGTGAGTGCGGGGTCGATCATGATTGGGGACTATGACTTAGTCCAACTTGTTAATACTGTATTATGATATTAGGCTATTATTGAGCCGTCGAACCTCCTTCTCGGATGGTTGCATATTATATATTGTGATAATGGCCACTCTTGAGCCGAGGAACCCCTCTTCTTGGGCGGTTGAGTATACTGTGGGCCGTGAGCCAGTTATTGGATCTCGTGAGGATCGTTATCATTGTCTTATCATATTGACATGCTAGTTTACTACTAGTCAGCAGCTATTTCCTGTTATCATGTTATTTCCAAATCTGTGGAACTTGATATTACTGTTTTCAATCGAAAAATGATAAAAGATGTTTTCAAAACTACTTTTGAGCACGCGAGGCTTGTATCTGCATATTAGTCGACTAGTAGTGGATCGGGCTGCACGCGCGCGGCGGTACATATGTCGGATCGGACTGCACGCCGCGATGATATTGTGCTTGAGTATGTAGGAGCCCCGGAGTATGAACCCCCACGGTGAGCACGAGTACCCAAATTGGATCGGGCTACGTGTCGTAGCGGTCATATCGTGCATTGCATTGCATTTAGCTACATCTGCTAGCATTTATACTATGTTGTGGATATTTGTTGGTTCTCTACTATTGATATTGATTCTGTGACAGGGTATTTGATTACGACTTTACATAGTGCTTTATTGCGGATTTCTTATCTGCTGTTGTCTTACCCTTGTTTATTTCCATTGAGTCTGGCGGTACTCGTTTTACTCCCTCCGCGCTTGTGTGCAGATCCGGGTACCTCTCGGCGGTGATCCGGTAGCTGTGCGGCGACATTTGTGGATATTCGAGGTAGGTGCAGAGTCCGCAGGACCCGATATTCCTTCTTACTTGTCTTGATTTTGTATTGACTTTTCTTTCCGCACTTGGTATCTTGTAAACCTTTATACGCTCATGTTCGGTAGAGGCTCATGACTCTTGACCCTTCGGTCTATGGGAGTTGATGTATTATGGGAATTGGTTCCCCGTTTTCGTTATATGTATCACAGTTATTTCGTGAATTAATATGCTTAAATGGGTTAAAGAGAGCTTCTAGCTCCGTTGTTGATATTAATTGGTCAGGCTGGCTTAGCATTGTGCTGGGCGCCATCACGACCGGATTTGGGATCGTGACAAGTTGGTATCAGAGCCTAGGTTTACTAGGCCTCATGAGTCTTGAGTCGGTTAGTAGAGTCTTGTCGATCGGTACGGGGACGCCTGTACTTATCCTCGGGAGGCTGCGAACCTTTAGGAAAACTTCACTTTTATTGAACTCTGTCGTGCGATCTTGTTGTTCTGAGAACTGAACTTCTATATTCTATTCTCTCGCAGATGGCGAGAACGCGAGCATCAGGACGAGGTGGACGACCTCCGTTGCCACCTGTTAGAGGTCGTGGGCGCGGTCGTGCTAGAGGTAGAGGTAGGACGGCTGAGGCGGTGCCGGCGGCCCGCCTTGTTGTACCAGTTCAGGAGCAGGCCCCGGTGGTTGATGCTCCGAGCGGCCCCGAGCCCCAGTTCAGGACTGTGTCTATTGCTATTCCTGGTCTTCGGGAGACTCTCGCTCGGATATTATCGGTGTGTTCCGGTTTGGCTCGGGTAGTCTCAGCTACTGCTGCTGTAGCGAAATCTCTGTCGGGGGGTGGTCGGCGGACCCTGCGGCTCGCACGCCCGATCCGGTTGTTCGGGGACTTCGGACGCGCGGTGTCCCCGCTCGGTGGTTGCACCGGTTATTCCTCCCGCTGCACCAGCTCCGGCTCCAGAGCATATGGTTGAGGTTATGCCCGATGACGAGCGGCGTCGTCTTGAGAGATTTGGTAGACTTCAGCCACCCCGTTTCAGTGGCGTTGAGGGCGAGGATGCCCGAGGTTTCTTGGACAAGTGTCAGAGGATGTTGCGGACGGCTGGTATTCTTGAGTCCGGCGGAGTTTCATTTACTACCTTTCAGTTCACTGGTCCCGCATTTGATTGGTGGGAAGAGTTTGAGAGGCGTAGGCCTG
>JASVEL010010758.1:0-38376 GCA_032618575.1 Nicotiana noctiflora | reverse complement strand
AATCGTGAACATGTCGTGATGGCACCCAGTCCCCACGACTAGGTAAGCCTAACACGTTGCGGAATATACAAGCTATAAACACTTAAGTAAGAAACAACGGAAAAATAGCATAAAACGATATGTAATCCGTGCCGCATGGCACATACATCCTTCAACACACTGTGTAAACACTACCAAGATCCGGAATCTCACGGGTAAAACATACTAACAGAGGATATACCACTGTGGCTCTATGTGTAAAGAGTATCTAACAACGAAATGAAGGAAAAATGTCAACTAGTACTATCAGAATAGAATGAAAAGCCTCCGGATCAGCGGACGTAGCAGATCATACCTCGAGGTCTCCTTGAAAGCTGCTGAATCACCTGGTTTGAGCCTGACCTGATGTACCTGGAGCTGCACAACAAAAGTGTGCAGAAGAGTAGCATGAGTACACCACGGCGGTACTCGGTAAGTGCCAAGCCTAACCTCGATGGAGTAGTGACGAGGAAGGTCAGGGCCCTACAAGGAGAAACAATATCAAAATGATAATAACAATAATAAGCAGTTTAAATGATAATAATTTCCGAAATAACAACAATAAGATGATTACTGCAATCGTCTACAATTAAGCTAACAACAAATAACCAACTCAATAAAACAAGTCCAGGACCTGTGGGAATCGAACCCACAGTCCCATTGACAGTACCTCTGGGTCTCCGGGAATCGAACCCGCAGCCCATATCTCAATAAATAATCAATAACTCAGGATCTCCGGGAATCGAACCCGCAGTCCCTACCAATAACTCAGGATCTCGGGAATCGAACCCGCAGTCCCTACCAATATCACTCCGGGTCTCTGGGAATCGAACCCACAGCCCTGGTCTCCGGGAATTGAACCCGCAGTCCACCAGCACAGCAAATAAAGGAATACACAGAGAGAATAAACTATGCTTAACTATAACTTCACCGAAAAATAGTGCCAATAATTATCAAAAGTTCAAATAAGACAATTAGGCAACTAAACAGTTAAGTACTACCTAAACATGCTCTTCTAACTACTACGGGGTAAAAATATCAAATTAACAGCTAAAAACAGGAATATCACTCATCGAACATTTTAATAAAGTATGTGTTCAACAACCATCGCATGTACACGCCCGTCACCTCGCGTACAAGGCATTTTAACTATCACATAATATCCTAGGGGTGAAAATTCCCCCACACGAGGTTGGACAAGCCACTTACCTCAACTCCGGTACAAAACCGCTAAGAAACAACTCTCTTGCCGCGAATGTCGGCCTCCACAAGTGTAGTATCTAATAAAAATCAATAAAATCACATCAAAATAGGCCAATTGGGCATTACCCAATCAAAACAACTCCAAATACACCAAAACCCACAAGTTGCCAAAACCCAACTTTCGGTATGCTTATCGAAAAATCACGAAAGTTATATATTCGGAACCCTCGTCTCAAAACGAGTCTAAGCATATAAGAATTACCAAATTCGGACTCCATTTACTCTTTCAAAACCTTGATTTTCTAAAGTTCAAGCCTAGGGCTAAATCCTCCATAAATTACCCCAAATTCGTCCATTTTCATGATATAATTGCATAATATTATCAATACTAATCATAAGATGAGTCCATAGATGATTACTTGATGATTTCCCTTGAATCTCCCTCAAAATTTGCCCAAATCGCCTCTTAAGCCGAGACCCCAAATGTGTGAAATGTTTCTGAAATTTTCTAACTTCTGATACAATTAATCTTCTGCGATTTTCGCTTATGCGAACCATTTCCGCCTCTGCGGAACCGCTTCTGCGACCACGTGGTCGCTTCTGCGAACCCCAGGCCTGGCTGGCCCATTCCGCTTCCGCGAGGCCGCTTCTGCGAAATTTCTTCCGCTCCTGCGGAACATTCCGCTTCCGCGCCTCGGAGTCCGCTCCTGCGGAATTGCTTAAGCGGTCAATATTCGGCTTCTGCGGAACTCCCCTTCGCGACCCTGGACCGCTTCTGCGATCCTCTTTCCGCATCAGCGATGACGCCTCTGCGGACCAGGATCCGCTTCAGCGATAGCTTCCGCTCCTGCGTTCACTTGTCCGCTCCTGCGGACTCGCTCCTGCGCTCCCATTTCCGCAGGAGCGAAAACAACAGAACAGAACCCAAACCTGCAATTTTTTCATGTTTTCTCCCGTTTAACCATCCGAAAACACCCCGAGGCCCCCGGGACCCCAACGAAAACCACCAACATATTCCAAAACACGATACGGACTTGTTCCAATCCTAAAAACACGTCTAACAACATCGAAACCCATAATTCACATCGAATTCAAGCCTAAATTCCTTAAAAACTTTCCGAATTGCACATTCGATCTAAAACCCGACCAAACGACGTCCGAATGACCTGAAAATTTGCGGACATATCCAAAATCACATAACGAAGCTACAGAAATTGTCGGAATTCCATTCCGACCCCCGGATCAAAATCTCACTTATCGTTCGGATTCGCCAAAATTTCAAACTTCGGCATTTCAAGGCTAATTGAGCTACGGACCTCCAAAATACATTCAGAACACGCACCCAACCCCGAAATCACCTAACGGAGCTAATGGAACCATCGGATTTCCGTTCCGAGGTCGTCTTAACATTGTTCCGGTTACAGACCATTTTCTAACCTTAAAGCTCTCATTTAGGGACTAAGTGTCCCAAAATACTCCAAATTTCAGAACCGACTCTCCCAGCAAACCACAATAGCAGAAATGAACTTAGGGGAACAGTTAAATTGGGGATTGGGGCATAATTTTCTAAAACGACCGGCCGGGTCGTTACATTATAGAGTCGATGTTTTTCCTCTACTGTTAATGGAATAAAAATAGAAGAATCAGTAGGTGCTTCTATTTCTTCAGTATAATCAGAAGAGTCCATCCATGGAGTAGGGTAATTAAACTCTATATGGTTAGGGCTATTAGTAGTTAGAGTTTCAAGATAGGAATTTGAAAGCTTTGAAATATCAATCAATTGAGTTGGTGAATCTAATTGCATAGCCGTATTCATAGTTATAGATTTTAAAGATGGATTGTCAGGTGATTTTGGTGGTATTGATGGTAAAGGAGATGGTTTTGGTGGTATTAATGGTGAAGGAGTTGAGTGGTTAGAGTTTGGGAATATTTTCTTCGTAGATTGAGAATTTTTTAACCTGGACTTTTTTTTATGATCCTCCTGATTCCTCTTACTATGTAATAAGAGAAAATCTTATGTTAGCTCTTGTTTATTTTGTTTCTTTTTTGGAGTCAAATTTGCATGCATGAACTTTGTATATTCCAAAAACGTTTTCAAATTGTCTTCCCCCTCTCTAAACAAGTTTGTTGATGTGAAACAATTTTTCTTTAAAAAAAAAAGCCAAAACATTTCCAGAAACAAATAATTAAATATGCTATTTGAAGTATGTATAATTAACACCTAAACAAAATAAAATAGTTTTATTTACTTCCATGGCAATCCATAGACCATAGACCATAGTAATACATTCGAGTAGCACTCTCTTTTCCACTAAGGGTAGTTTGATTTGAAAACAAGTTATTCATAGATTAAGGGTGTGTTTGGTATAACGAAAAATATTTTCCGCGGAAAAGATTTTCCAAAAATATTCTTTTTGGGAAATAAGTAGTAATCTTATTCATTTTTCGGTATTTGATACGCAAATTAAGGAAAATAATTTTTCAAGACTATTCATAAATAATTTAGATACAATAAACATGAAGACTTAAACTTTCGAACCAACAACCTTCCAAACCCAGAAATTTCATAAACTTACTAATCGCTAAACTTTCAAACTCGTAAATTTTATAATTTCTAAACTCGTAAACTTGCAAACACATAAACTTCCGAACTCATAACTTTGGAACTTGTAAAATTTCAAACCTGTAAATCGAAAGATGAAAAAACTAAAATTCAAATTATAAAAAAATAATCGAGGAGGGGGAGGGGGAGGGGTGTACAAAAAGACGAAAAAAATAGAAATTTGAAATTACAACAAAAAAAAACTTTTGCAGGGTGGGGTGAAGGGGGAGGGTTTGACGAGGTGGGGGCGGTGGGGATGGTAGCAAGGTAGGTGATGACGGAAAAAAAATTAATTTTTTTTGAAAAAAAAAGGCTTTTTGGAGAGAGAGATTTGAATGAGGTTGGTGAGGGTGGAAAAGGTTGAAAACAAGTTTTGGAAAATATTTTTTCTTCTCTTGATAAGGAAAATATTTTTCTTCAATTGGAAGAAAATGAATTCATAAGGAAAATATTTTTTAAAATATTTGAACCAAATAAACATGAAAAAATTAAAAAAATATTTTCCTTCCTAACAAATACACCCTAATTCTTACGAGATTAGTTATTCAGAATTATTATCTCACCATCCCATATGAATAATGATAACACTATAATCTCAAAATAACTAATTATCTGCGTACCCAACGAGCCTAACATTATAAAATTTCTCAGGCCACCAGTCTGGAACCTTCGATAGACTCTTGTTGTTCCGCAGTTTAAATTTGACTGGATTTTATGAAAGTTTGAATGCTATAGTGCTAGTCAAACCTTGTCAATGTCACGACTCTTTGTTAGAGCTACCCTGTGTTCCTTTTTAGGTATGGGTCAATTCTTGAGGTTAAGGCCAATTATACTAAAGTAGTGAGATTTTGCAATGAATATTTTAAATTTAGGTATGATGTTTCGTAGAATCTGACAGAGTTTGGTTCGTGAACTGAGCGATAATGACCTATAAATCCTTTGTATTAATTTATTCGACGGATTTATTTAGTGCATTTTTTTCTTCTAAAATTTGTAATCTTAAATACTTATACGTTATAAGATTTATATTACATTAACCCTTCTAACTTACGTGTGCCTTTTATCAACTCATTGTGCATATTTTTTCAACTTTGCCCTCATTGTATATTAATTCTTCTGGTTCAATTTATATGAACATATTTCATATTTAGTTCGTGCTAAATTTTTTATTTAAAAATAATTTTCTTATGTATCTTAGTTTGTATCACAAGTTTAAAATTTTTCTCTCTTTTCTTAAACTTCATACCTAGTATTGGTGTTAGCGCATTTTCATATTAAAATTATAATATTAAAAGTATATATTTCTTGCGAGATATATAAGCATAAACTATAATTTTACCAGGATCTTGAACCTGATAATCTTACATGTAATATATAGAAAACATACCTGAATCGTGAGCCATCATCTTTAAGCGAAAGTGTTAATCGATAATTGATTTCTCGCCCCTTGCCCTAGCTTTCGCTACCACCGACTTTAGAGATGGAAGAGAGGAAAAAACAGTAACCCTAGTGAGTGGGGAGATGACCAGTTTATAGAGGTTCTCACATAATCTGGTACGTCCATCAAGTAACCAATCGGACGGATGAGATTTGCTCATTAATTAAATATTAATTATGGGGCTGATCTTATTGGGCCACATATTTGTAAGAAAATAACTTATATTCTCCCACTTGACCCAATAATAACATAATATTAATATTTAATATAGGAACATTACTTGCACATAAACAAATCTTTTCTATAATGTCATCATAAATACCATAATTCGATAAACTACTAAATGTGAGTTATGGCGGTTATATACAATTTATCTACACACTCTCTTTCATATATTACAACATTAGCAACTCATCGTATCAGGTCCATAAGCTATAAAATATTATGGTCCACAATAATATCTCCTTGAGACTTATCCTGTAATATCTCAAAATAATAATGTGCACACCATTATGAGAAACAAGAAATCACTAATGTATATCAGAAACATATAAATGAGTTTAGAGTGTCAAAATATCATAAATACATCAATCATAAATACAACCAATGTCCATTCTCTGTACATGTTCTTTAAATATCATTGGTTGTAAATCTTTCGTTAACGGACCTGCAATCATTAGATCAGTTCTAATATGCTCAAGTGACACTCTTTGTTTCTGAACTTCCTCCTTGACGGTAAAGTACTTTAATTCCATATGTTTGGCACCTTTGGAGTACTTATCATTCTTGGAGAAGAATACTGCTGCAGAATTATCACAATAAATTTTCAGCGGCTTGGTAATGGTGTCGACAACCCCAAGTCCTGAAATAAAGTTTCGCAGCCATAATGCATGAATTGTGGCCTCAAAACATGCCACAAATTCTGCTTCCATCGTGGATGTAGCAATGACGGACTGTTTGGCACTCTTCCACGATATTGCTCCTTCAACTAATTGGAACAAATAACCAAACGTGGATTTTCTAGTGTCAATACATCCAGCGAAATCTGAATCCGAGTATCCAACAACTTCCAAATGCTTGGATCTCCTATACATGAGCATGTAATCCTTCGTTTCTTTCAGGTACCTCAAAACTTTCTTTGCAGCTTTCCAGTGATCAATTCCTGGGTTACTCTGATATCTTCCTAATATTCCGACCGCAAAGTTAATATCCGGTCTTGTGCAAGTTGAGCATACATCAGACTACCAATAATAGAAGAGTAAGGAATTGATTCTATTTCTTTTCGCTCTACATCATTCTTAGTACATTGCATGAGACTAAATTTGTCCCCTTTTGAATTGGAACAATTCCTGCTGAACAATTGTTCATATTGAATCTCTCTAGAATTATTTCGATATAGCCTTTCTAAGAGAATCATAATAATCCTTGTGATCTATCACATCATATTTCTATTCCTATCACATAGGATGCCTCACCAATTTCTTTTATTTCAAAATTCTTAGAGAGAAAATCTTTAGTCTCACGCAATATGCCTGAATCATTAGCAGCAAGTAGAATATCATCAACATAGGACTAAAAGTATAAACTTGCTCCCACTGATCTTTTGGTATATACATCATTCAACGGTATTTTCCACAAATCCAAAGGATATTATGGTATCATTAAACTTTATATACCATTGTCGTGAGGCTTGTTTAAGTCCATATATTGACTTCTTCGGTTTACACACCATTTGACCTTTCCCTTTAGTTTCGAAACCCTCTGGTTGGTCCATATACACTTCCTCCTCGAGATCTCTATTAAGAAAGGCAGTTTTCACATCCATTTGGTGTAACTCTAAATTATAATGAGCCATCAAAGCCATAATAATTCTTAACGTGTCTTTCTTTGAAACCGGTGAAAAGGTATCTTTATAATCAATGCCTCCTTTCTAAGTATAACCCTTGGCAACAAGTCTGGCTTTGTATCTCTCAATATTGTCATTTGAATCGTGTTTGGTCTTAAAGACCCATCTACACCCGATTGTTTTAGAACTTTCTGGGAATTCAATGAGATCCCATACTTTATTGTATTCCATGGATTTTAACTCTTCCTTCATGGCATCAACCAATTTTTTAGACTCATTACTTTCTATGGCTTGTAATAATGAAACCGGATCCTTATTAAGACCAATGTCAAAATCTGAATCGTACATATAAACCACGTAATCATCCTAAATAGTTAATTTTCTAACTCTTTGATATTTTCTTAATGGCATTTCTTGTGGTTCATTTGTGTCAGATATTTCTGAGTTAGTTTCTTCATGAAGTATTTCATCCAAATGTTGCTCGGTATTTTCAAAGTGTTCTTCAACAACCGGGATAATATTTGGTATTTGTGTGGAAGTAGGCACATTTCTAGGTAATAGAATATTGACCCTCACCTCTTTAATTTCCACACTTTGCTTTTCAATACTCCCACTAGCTTCACTATTCTCAATGAATCTTGCATTACCAGTTTCTACAATTCTCGAACTATGGTTCGGACAGTAAAACACATACCTTTTAGATTTCTTTGGGTAACCAATAAAGTAACCACTTACTGTTCGAGAATATAATTTCTTTTATTGTGGCTTATAAACTCCAGCTTCTGCTGGGCAACCCCAAACATGCAGGTGCCTCAAACTAAGTTTCATTCCTGTCCATAGTTCAGAAGGGGTCTTTGGCACCGCCTTACTAGGAACCTTGTTTAATAAATATACATCTATTTTAATAGCATACATCCATAGTGATTTGGGTAATGAGGAATTACTTATCATGCTCCTAACCATGTCCATAAGTGTTCGATTATGCCTTTCTGCAACACTATTTTGTTGAGGTGTTCCTGGCATAGTATATTGTGCACATATGCCATGTTTCTCGAGGAACTTTGCAAATAGACTTGTACATTGTCCCGGCTCATTATATTATCCATAATATTCACCACCTCTATCTGACCTAATGATTTTCATCTTTTTATCTAATTGCTTTTCAACCTCATTAACAAACACCTTGAGAGCATCTGCTGTTTGAGATTTTTCTTTCAACAAATAGATGTATCCATAACGTGAAAAATCATCGATAAAGGTGATCAAATATTTCTCTCCACCAAAAGATGGAACATCAAAGGGTCCATAAATCAGTGTGTATAATTTTAAGAAGCTGAGTGCTTCTTGTGGCACCTTTCTTACTATGCTTGGTTTGCTTTCCCTTAATGCAATCCAAACATATAGTAAGATGAGCAAAATTTAGATTCGGAAGAATCTCATTCTTTACTAATCTCTCTAACCTTTCTTTGGATATATGACCCAAACGTGTGTGCCACAAGTAAGCAGAACTTTCATCTAGTGAACTACGTTTAATTCCAACATTATGTTGAACATTAAGAAGAGATTCAGAAAAACCAATATCGAGCTTCAATTTATATAAACCATCACTAAGAAAACCAGAACCATAAAAAATAGCATTTTTATATAAATTGAAACATCCATTTCCAAAATTAAAATCAAATCCAGAAACATCAAGTCTTGAAAGAGAAATCAAATTCCTAGAAACCGAAGGTACATAAAGAGTCTGTAATAGATCAAGGTGACGTCCAGTCTCCATGATCAAACGATTAATCCCTATTGCTTCAATTGGAGCCTTCATACAATTTTCCATGAACAAGAAATCCTTATTTGAATTTGTAGTTTGGATCGTAAGGAATCCCTGTAATGTAGTAGATACATGAGCAGTTGCACCAGAATCAAGCCACTAAGTATTATTAGGAACTTCTACTAAATTTGATTTGAAACATACAAAAGCACTAATTGTACATTTCTTTTCGAACAAAGCTTTACGTTTCAGGCAATGTTTCTGATAGTGCCCTACCTTGTTACAGAAACAACACGTATCTACCTTATGTTCCTTGTTAGCATCCCGTTGAGCTTTAGCAGGTGCTTTCTTCTTCTTGAACTTGTTAGCCTCCACTTTAAGTCATTTAGCAGCTCCTTGACCCATGAGGTTAATTGAATGACTCCTCTGTTTCTTAAGTCTTGACTCCTCCTGAGTAAGCATACTGGACAATTCACTAACGTTCCACTTATCTTTAAGAGTGTTATAGTTAATTTGAAGAGGTCCATACTCAGGAGGTAACGAGTTCAGAATAAACTGAACCAATAAGGAGTCATCCACTTTCATCCCCAAGGTCTGAAGTCTTGCTGCAATATTAGTCATCTCGATGATATGATTTTGCATGCTACGCGACCCATCAAACTTCATGGTCGTGAGTTCAGCCATTAGTGTACCAACGAGAGACTTATTTGCAGAATGAAAACGTTCTTCCACAAACTTCAGGTATTCCCTGGCACTTTCTGTTTGTGGAATAGTACTCTTAATGTTGTTGGCAATATTCATTTGCAAAAACATAAGTCTTAGCCTGTTAGAGCATTCCCATGCTTTATGGAAAGACTTCTCATCCGCACTACTCGAATCAGTAATGGCAGCGGGCTTATCATTCCGCAGAGCCAAGTCAAGATCCATCACACCTAAGTGGAGCTGGACTTGTTCACGCCATTCAGAGAAGTTCAATCCGTTGAACACAGTAACAGACAAAGCAAGCGAATGAAAAGGAATACCTGCAAAATAGATAATACATGCTCATAAATCAATATGGATTCAACAAAATAGTTAAAGCATATCGCAATACTCTTTTGGGTAAATACTAAGACACACTAGCATAATTTAAATATCATTTAGTCTTTAATAGGTAATTAAATATTTTTAACCAAATATATATATGCCATCTTTGGACAAACAATATATATTTGACTAAGAATATTAATTTTACCTCATCATATTCTAGGCAAGCCACTGTGTTCATACTATCCTATTTTTAACACAATTTTAATTAAATAAATGCGGAATACTTTATCGAAATGGAAATAATAAATCACGAGGTAAAAATCATATTGAAATCCTCTACCCAAGACTTGGAGTCACCAACTCACAAACTACTATGGAATACTACACATAAAAGTCTGGAAGGAAATATAACATAATTCTGTTTGTCTCGGAACAATGAGACTACGGCTATTAACATAATTAAAGAAAGAGACGCCGGGCCTGCGGACGTCTGCAAGCTACCTCGGTCTCAAATGTGGTCAACTCCCACGCAATCTATTTATTGCTGCTGCTGCTGCTGGTGGTGCTCCTGATCGTAACCTGGACCTGTGCAAAAACGCACAGAAGTGTAGCATCAGCACAACCGACCCCATGTGTTGGTAAGTGTCTGGCCTATCCCGGCGAAGTAGTGACAAGCCTAGGACCAGACACCCACATAAACCTGTGCAATTCAATATATATATGTGTACCACAAAATAACAAGAAATAATCAAGTATTAACACAATAAGGAATATCTTAAAGAATTCAACAATTAACCACGGTTAATAATTTCACAAGGAAAAACAAAGTGTAATGTAAACACAAGTAATATCAATTCAAGGAATAGCAAAGAGTTGCACGGCATCACCCTTCGTGCTTTTACTCTCATCCTCACATCCATAGTACGGCATGATCCTTCGTACATGGTTCAATAATAGGGCACGGCATGATCCTTCGTGCATAATCAATAATAGAAGCACGGCATGATCCTTCGTGCATAATCAATAATAAACATGGCACGGCATGATCCTTCGTGCATAATCAATAATAAACATGGCACGGCATGATCCTTCGTGCATAATCAATAATAAACATGGCACGGCATCACCCTTCGTGCATTATCTCTCTTCCTCACCCAAATAACAATCACAGTTAAGGGCAAAGAAAGAAACGGTAATTCATAAACCGTCCCATCAAGGGCAATCAATAATTTTCTTCACAACAAGTCCTAACAAGGAAGAACAATAACAATTCATCTGTAATATATCTCAAATAATCATTTTCCCAACGACTCACGGTCATACTAGACGCCGGTGTATGGATGCTCGTCACCACAGCCCATACACCGCACTCAATCACATAACACATAACACATAATCCTATTCCCTAAAGCTAGGATAGAACAAACACTTACCTCGAATGCTTATGAACAATTCAATCCGTGGAAATGTCTTTTCTTTCAATTTGGCTCCAATCCAACCGTATCTATACACAATTGATTTAATATCATCAATTCTACTCAACAAACTAATTCTTAATACCAAATACCACTTTTACAACATTCTGCCATGAATAGTAAATTTCAAACCCGGGCCCACATGGTCGGAATTCGGGGTTAGGACCAAAATCCGGTTACCCATCCCCCACGAGTTCATGTATATAATTTGTTTCAAAATCGGACCTCAATTCGAGGTCCAATTCCCAATTTATGAAAAACCCTATTTTCTAACAAAAACAAGAATTTTACCATGAAAACATTTGATTTCTAATGAAAAACATGTTTAATGATGTTAGGAATTGAAAGAATTAAGTAAAAAGTGACTTACAATCGTTTTGATGAAGAAGAAATCCTTGAAGAGTCGCAAATGGGTGTTTTGGTTTTGTGAAAAATGAAGAAATGACTGAAATTCGTGTTTTTCAGGTCTCTGTGTTCGCATTTGCGAACATGGGTTCGCAATTGCGAACCCCGACCAATTTCTGGAGTTTGAAAAATAAGCTAAGGGTGGGAAGTTCGCATTTGCGAACTTTTGTTCGCATTTGCGAAGCCAAGGCATACTGGGAGGTTCGCATTTGCGAACATTTGTTCGCATTTGCGAACCAGGCTCCTTCGCATTTGCGAAGCATGGCTAGCAGTGGAGGCATCGCATTTGCGAAGAATGCTTCGCATTTGCGAAGCATGGCTGGCAGTGAAGGCCTCGCATTTGCGAGGTTATGTTCGCATTTGCGAACCCAAGCCTTCCTGGACGCCCTTCGCATTTGCGATCAAGGGTTCGCATTTGCGAACCCTGCCTTGGTCTGTCACCTTCGCAATTGCGAAAAATTCTTCGCAATTGCGAAGCCAACAGCTGGGTGAAAAAACCAGCAGTTCAAAATTCAGATTTTCATCCAACGGCCTATCAAATCTTTACCCGAGCCCCCGGGCTCCAAACCAAACATGTACACAACCTCAAAAACACATTATGGACTTGTTCGTGCGATCATATCGCCAATATCACTTCGTTTTAATCAAATCGAGCCTCAAACTCATGATTTTCATACTTTTGATTTTCAAAACTTCTTAACTTGGAACTCAAGGTCCAAAACATCTCAAACGACATCCAAATGTCACCAAACTTTACAGAAATCACATATATAATATTTAAGACTTGTACCGGGCGTCGGAACCAAAATACGAGCCCGATACCAAGGTCTATTAATTTATTTCCTTTAATAATTGCATCAAAAACAATTTCACATAAAATTTCATAACTTGGGCTCTAGGCCTCAGAATTCGACTCCGGACACATGTCCAAGTCCCATATTTTCCTACGGACCTCTCGGGACCATCCAATCTCGGGTCCGGATCCGTTTACCAAAAATGTTGACCGAAGTCAACCATATCGATATTAATATCATTTTTATCCAAATTTCTCATAGAATTCATATTTTCTATCACAAAATCTTTCCGGCTACATGCTCGGATCGTGCACGTAAATCGAGGCAACATAGAATGAGGTTTTCAAGGCCTCGGAAGCTCGAAATTATTAATAAAATAAGTGATGACCCTTTGGGTCGTCACAATCTCCACCTATAAAACAACCGTTCGTCCTCGAACGGACAAAAGAAAGAAGTACCTGAGTCAGGAAACAAGTGTGGGTAACGGCTCCGCATATCAGGACTCGGACTCCCAGGTCGATGCCTCAGGAGGCTGACCTCTCCACTGAACACGCACAGAAGGATAACTCTTCGACCTCAACTGTCGAACCTGCCGGTCTAGAATAGCCACCGGCTCCTCCTCGTAAGATAGATCATTGTCCAATTGGACGGTACTGAAGTCTAACACATGTGTGGGATCGCCGTGGTATCTCGGAAGCATAGATACGTGAAAAACTGGATGCACGGCTGATAAGCTAGGCGGCAAAGCTAATCTGTAAGCCACCCCTCCCACTCTGTCTAGAATCTCAAATGGGCCAATATACCTAGGGGTGAGCTTGCCCTTCTTCCCAAACCTCATCACGCCCTTCATAGGCGACACCCGGAGCAATACTCGTTCACCGACCATGAAATCTACATCTCGAACCTTACGATCCGCATAAGTCTTTTGCCTGGGCTGAGCTGAACGCAATCTCTCCTGAATAGTCTTGGACCTTATCTAAGGCCTCCCGAACTAAGTACGTACCCAACAACCGAGCCTCTCCGGGTTCAAACCATCCAACGGTGATCGACACCGCCTACCATACAACGCCTCATACGGAGCCATGTGGATGCTAGATTGGTAGCCGTTATTGTAGGCGAACTGCGCTAATGGCAACCGGTCCCACGAGCCTCCGAAATCAATAACACGAGGCTCGAAGCATGTCCTCGAGAATACGAATAGTCCTCTCGGACCGGCCATCCGTCCGAGGATGAAATGCTGTACTCGGCTGAAACTGGGTGCCTAACTCTCGCTGAACCGCTCTCCCGGAACCGCGAGGTAAGCTGCGTACCCCGATCGGAGATAATAGATGCGGCACCCCATGGAGGCGAACAATCTCCCTAATGTAAACCTCCGCTAACCTCTCCGACGAGTAGGGGACAGAGATACTGGAATAAAGTGTGCTGATTTGGTCGGTCTATCAACAATGACCCAAATAGCATCAAATTTCCTCCGAGTCAAAGGAAGTCCAGTAACGAAGTCCATAGTGATCCGCTCCCATTTCCACTCGGGAATTTCAATCCTATGGAATACACCACCGGGTCTCTGGTTCTCATATTTCACCTGCTGACAATTTAGACACCGAGCGACATACGCAACGATATCTTTCTTCATTCTGCGCCACCAATAGTGCTGCCGTAAGTCCTGGTACATCTTCGCGGCGCCTGGGTGAATAGAATACCGCGAACTGTGGGCCTCTGCTAAGATCAACTCTCGAATTCCTTCGACATTGGGCACACAAACTCGACCATGCAATTTCAATACCCCATCATCATCTAGATTTACCTGTGTGGCACCTCCCCGCTGTACTGTATCTCTCAACTCGCGCAAATGAGGATCATCAAATTGCCTCTCACGGATACGCTCTAATAATGAAGAACGAGCGACCGTGCAGGCTAACACTCTGCTAGGCTCAGAAATGTCTAATCTCACGAACCGGTTGGCTAAGGCCTGGACATCTAGAGCTAATGGTCTCCGATTGACCGGAATATATGCAAGACTACCCATGCTGGCATACTTTCTACTCAATGCATCGGCCACCACATTGGCCTTACCCGGGTGATATAATATAGTAACATCATAGTCTTTTAGCAACTCTAACCATCTCCGCTGTCGCAGATTCAACTCCTTCTGTTTGAACAAGTACTGTAGGCTTTTGTGATCAGTGTACACCTCACATGTCACACCATATAGATAATGCCTCCAGATTTTTAAGGCATGAACCACTGCTGCTAATTCAAGATCATGAACTGGATAATTCTTCTCATGGATTTTCAACTGCCTCGAAGCATATGCAATAACCTTGCCATCCTACATCAATACCGCTCCAAGCCCAATGCGGGATGCATCACAATAGACTGTGTAAGGCCCTAAACTTGTGGGAAAAATCAACACTGGTGCCGTAGTAAGAGCTATCTTAAGCTTCTGAAAGCTCGCCTCACACTCATCTGACCACTCAAACTGGGCACCCTTCTGGGTCAACCTGGTCATCGGGGCTGCAATAGAAAAGAACCCCTCTATGAACCAATGGTAGTAACATGCCAATCCTAAGAAACTCCGAATCTAGATCACTGAAGCTGGTTGAGGCCAATTATTGACTGCCTCAATCTTCTTTGGGTCTACCTGAATACCCTCTACTAATACGATATGACCCAGAAATGCTACCGAACTCAGCCAGAACTCACATTTAGAAAATTTGGCATATAGCTGGTTATCTTTCAGAGTCTGAAGAACCACTTTGAGGTGCTGCTCGTGCTCTTCCTGGCTGCGGGAGTACACCGGGATGTCATCTATGAAGACTATCACGAACGGATCTAAGTAAGGCCTGAATACCCGATTCATCAACTCCATGAATGCTACTGGGGCATTGGTCAACCCGAAGGACATGACCAAGAACTCATAATGCCCATATCTGGAGCGAAAGACTGTCTTAGGAATGTCAGCCGCCCTGATCTTCAGCTGATGGTAGCCTGACCTCGAGTCTATCTTAGAGAATACCCTCGCTCCCTGGAGCTGGTCAAACAAATCATCAATCCTCGGTAGTGGATACTTGTTCTTTATCGTCACTTTATTTAATTACAGATAATCAATACATATCCGCATCAAGCCATCCTTCTTCTTCACAAATAACACGGGTGCTCCCCGGGGAAAACACTGGGCCTGATAAAGCCCTTTTCTAGAAAGTGTTGCAACTGATCTTTTAACTGTTTTAACTCCGGCGGGGCCATACGGTAGGGTGGAATAGAGATGGGCTGAGTGCCCGGTGCCAAATCAATAAAGAAATCAATATCCCTGTCGGGTGGAATGCCCGGCAGGTCTGAAGGGAAAACCTCGGGAAACACCCGTACAATAGGAATTGAATCAATAGAAGGAACTTCTGCGCTGGAATCACGAACATAAGCCAAATAAGCTAGACACCCCTTCTCGACCATACGTCGAGCCTTAACATAAGAAATAACAGTGCGAACGGAGTGGCTTGAGGTACCCTTCCACTCTAATCGGGGTGATTCTGGCAAGGCTAAGGTGACAGTCTTAGCATGACAATCAAGAATAGCATGGTATGGGGACAACCGGTCCATCCCCAATATGACATCAAAATCTACCATATCCAAGAGCAACAGATCAACACGGGTCTCAAGACCCCCAAATATAACTACGCACGAACGATGCACCCGATCGACTACAATGGAGTCACCCACTGGTGTAGCCACATAAACTGGAATATCCGGAGCATAGCTAGGCACGGCCAAATACGGTGCGAAGTAGGAAGACACATAGGAATATGTAGATCCAGGGTCAAATAATACTGAAGCACCTCTGCCACACACAAGAATAGTACCTGTAATCACGACATATGATGCCTCTGCCTCTGGCCTGGCTGGTAAAGCATAGAATCGGGGATCTGCACCTCCCCTCTGAGCTGCGTCTCCAGGACGACCATCAACTGGCTGACCTCTACCTCTCGCTGGACGGTCTCCACCTCTGCGGTCTCGACCTCCGCCTCTATAATCTCTACCCCGCCTGCGGGCCGGGCGGGCGGCGAGGGTCAGCTGGGGACTGAATCATGGGACGAGGACCTCGGCTGCCGAGAGTTGCCCGCCGCTATAGGGCAATTCCCGATAAAATGACCCGGGTCGCCACAACCGTAGCAACTCTTGGGCCGATAGGGCTGCTGGCCCCGACGACCGAATGGCCTCCACGAACAGTCCGAAGAGGCTGAGCACTAATAGGAGGCCGATCCTGAATAATACCCCGAGAACCACGATCACCCGATCCACCCGTGAAGCTCGAAGGGCGGAATGAAAAGGCACGGAAGGCTAGCCTCTATCGAAGGATTCTCTGCTACCGGAGGAAGAACCACCAAATCTAACCCGAATGACGAGGCCTCTTATCCGAAGAATAACCGCCTCCCCAGCGAGAGCCGTCTCGACTCTGCGTGCTTCGCGTTGGTTGCCTCCCGAAATGATATGTCACTCCCCGCGCCCGTAGCCATCCGGAGTCTAATCGGATGATTAAGCCCATCATAAACTTGCGGACCCTCTCCCGCTCGGTGGGAAGTATCACTCCATTGCATGACGAGCCAAGTCGATAAATCTCGTCTCATCTCGTGTAGCCGTCATGGTGCCACGATGGAGGCGCTCAAGCGCCTCCGAAGTAAATCCCGTCGAGTAGTAGGGAGAAAGCTTCTCCATAAATAGTTCCGCAAGCGGTCCCATGATAGAGCCGGGGACCCTGCTGGTCGAGTCGAGCAATAATCTCTCCACCGAGTCTTGGCGGATCCTGCAAGTCCGAAAGTACAAAAATCAACTCCGTTTGTCTCCACGATCCCCGTAGTCTTGAGAATCTCATGGCAACTGAATAAAAAGTCCCTGAGGATCCTCTGATGCCGTTCCACCGAAAGTAGTGGTAAATAGTTTGGAGAACCGATCAAGCCTCCATAACGAATCGAAAGTCATGGCCGTTCCATCGCCGGCATGAGCCGTGGTACCGATCGAGTAGCCACGGTGCGTCGAATTGCGGTGCTCGAGGGTCGAGGAGCTGCGGCTCGGAGTATGAGCGATAGGAGTACGGGCCCCTCCTCCCGGCCGAGAAGTAGGCGGGGCAACCGATAATAAACCCGCTCCGGCAATGCTGTCCATGAATCCCGCTATTCTGATCAAGGCATCCCGGAGATGCGGGGTAATTAAAGCCTCTCTTGGGACCTGAGCCGGGCCCACTGGAGCTGCCGGAATCGGAACCTCCTCGTCAATCTCAATATGGGGCTCCACCTGTGGGGTAGGCTGCATCGGGGTCGAGCTCTACCCCTACCACGGCCTCGATACGGCCTCGACCCCTGCCCCTCACAGGAGCTGTCTGGGGCTCAGGCTGCTGGTCGGCGGACGAAGAAGTGCGTGTCCTTACCATCTGCGAAAGGACAGAATAGAAATTCAATCAGTAATTGAGGATCAAGTAGCACGATAAGAAAGAACAAATGAGAAACTTTTTCCTAACTCAATAGACTTTGGAGGACAAGTACGGACGTCTCCGTACCTACCTCTCAAACTCTACTAAGCTTGTTCGTGAGTGGTGAGACCTATGTAACCTAGAGCTCCGATACCAACTTGTCACGACCCGGATTTTCCCCCAACATCGGGATCGTGATGGCGCCTACTCGTGGTAGCTAGGCAAGCCACTGTATTCATACTATCCTGTTTTTAATAATGTTTCATAATTAATTTATCAACAAAACTATAACTTTGATTAAATAAGTGCGGAAGACTTTATCGAAATAGACATAACCAGTCTTGGAGTCACCAACTCACAAACTACTATGGAATACTACACATAAAAGTCTGAAGGAAATATAACATAATTCTGTTAGTCTCGGAACAATGAGACTACAGCTATTAACATAAATAAAGAAAGAGACGCCGGGCCTGCGGACGTCTGCAAGCTACCTCGGTCTCAAATGTGATCAACTCCCACGCAATCTATTCACTGCTGCTGCTGCTCCTGATCGTAACCTGGACCTGTGCAAAAACGCACAGAAGTGTAGCATCAGCACAACCGACCCCATGTGCTGGTAAGTGCCTGGCCTATCCCGGCGAAGTAGTGACAAGCCTAGGACCAGACACCCACATAAACCTGTGCAATTCAATATATATATGTGTACCACAAAATAACAAGAAATAATCAAGTATTAACACGATAAGGAATATCTTAAAGAATTCAACAATTAACCACAGTTAATAATTTCACAAGGAAAAACAAAGTGTAATGTAAACACAAATAATATCAATTCAAGGAATAGCAAACGGTTGCACGGCATCACCCTTCGTGCTTTTACTCTCATCCTCACATCCATAGTACGGCATGATCCTTCGTACATGGTTCAATAATAGGGCACGGCATGATCCTTCGTGCATAATCAATAATAGGGCACGGCATGATCCTTCGTGCATAATCAATAATAAACGTGGCACGGCATGATCCTTCGTGCATAATCAATAATAAACATGGCACGGCATGATCCTTCGTGCATAATCAATAATAAACATGGCACGGCATCACCCTTCGTGCATTATCTCTCTTCCTCACCCAAATAACAATCACAGTTAAGGGCAAAGAAAGAAACAGTAATTCATAAACCGTCCCATCAAGGGCAATCAATAATTTTCTTCACAACAAGTCCTAACAAGGAAGAACAATAACAATTCATCTGTAATATATCTCAAATAATCATTTTCCCAACGACTCACGGTCATACTAGACGCCAGTGTATGGATGCTCGTCACCACAGCCCATACACCGCACTCGATCACATAACACATAACACATAATCCTATTCCCTCAAGCTAGGATAGAACAAACACTTACCTCGAATGCTTATGAACAATTCAATCAGTGGAAATGTCTTTTCTTTCAATTTGGCTCCAATCCAACCGTATCTATACACAATTGATTTAATATCATCAATTCTACTCAACAAACTAATTCTTAATACCAAATAACAATTTTACAACATTCTGCCATGAATAGTAAATTTCAACCCCGGGCCCACATGATCGGAATTCGGGGTTAGGACCAAAATCCGGTTACCCATTCCCCCACGAGTTCATGTATATAATTTGTTTCAAAATCGGACCTCAATTCGAGGTCAAATTCCCCAATTTATGAAAAACCCTATTTTCTAACAAAAACAAGAATTTTACCATGAAAACATTTGATTTCTAATGAAAAACATGTTTAATGATGTTAGGAATTGAAAGAATTAAGTAAAAAGTGACTTACAATCGTTTTGATGAAGAAGAAATCCTTGAAGAGTCGCAAATGGGTGTTTTGGTTTTGTGAAAAATGAAGAAATGGCTGAAATTCGTGTTTTTCAGGTCTCTGTGTTCGCATTTGCGAACATGGGTTCGCAATTGCGAACCCCGACCAATTTCTGGAGTTTGAAAAATAAGCTAAGGGTGGGAAGTTCGCATTTGCGAACATTTGTTCGCATTTGCGAAGAGTTCGCATTTGCGAAGAGTTCGCATTTGCGAACTAATGTTCGCATTTGCGAACAAGGCTCCTTCGCATTTGCGAAGAAGGCTTCGCATTTGCGAAGCATGGCTAGCAGTGGAGGCATCGCATTTGCGAAGAATGCTTCGCATTTGCGAAGCATGGCTTGGCAGTGAAGGCCTCGCATTTGCGAGGTTATGTTCGCATTTGCGAACCCAAGCCTTCCTGGACGCCCTTCGCATTTGCGATCAAGGGTTCGCATTTGCGAACCCTGCCTTGGTCTGTCACCTTCGCAATTGCGAAAAATTCTTCGCAATTGCGAAGCCAACAGCTGGGTGAAAAAACCAGCAGTTTCAAAATTCAGATTTTCATCCAACGGCCTATCAAATCTTTACCCGAGCCCCCGGGCTCCAAACCAAACATGTACACAACCTCAAAAACACATTATGGACTTGTTCGTGCGATCATATCGCCAATATCACTTCGTTTTAATCAAATCGAGCCTCAAACTCATGATTTTCATACTTTTGATTTTCAAAACTTCTTAACTTGGAACTCGAGGTCCAAAACATCTCAAACGACATCCAAATGTCACCAAACTTTACAGAAATCACATATATAATATTTAAGACTTGTACCGGGCGTCGGAACCAAAATACGAGCCCGATACCAAGGTCTATTAATTTATTTCCTTTAATAATTGCATCAAAAACAATTTCACATAAAATTCATAACTTGGGCTCTAGGCCTCAGAATTCGACTCCGGACACATGTCCAAGTCCCATATTTTCCTACGGACCTCTCGGGACCATCCAATCTCGGGTCCGGATCCGTTTACCAAAAATGTTGACCGAAGTCAACCATATCGATATTAATATCATTTTTATCCAAATTTCTCATAGAATTCATATTTTCTATCACAAAATCTTTCCGGCTACATGCTCGGATCGTGCACGTAAATCGAGGCAACATAGAATGAGGTTTTCAAGGCCTCGGAAGCTCGAAATTATTAATAAAATAAGTGATGACCCTTTGGGTCGTCACACTACCCAAGATTGGTGTCACAATACTCAGAATATTAATTTTACCTCATCATATTCATTATTCATAGAATAATTGATTCACCTTTGGTTAAATCATTAAGTTCTAGCAATAGTAAAAATTAATTTATCCACTATTTTTTAATTATAGACATTTTATTAATTTTATGGATAAACTATAATTTTATGTAGGCATACTTTTGATTAACATACTAGTTTGGCCACTTTGACGACTAACAAACTATAAAAACATAAATGCACACATAAAATAAGCAACAGAAAATTTTATGTATGTGAATACTTTAAACATAGGTTGATCACTTTGGTGACTAACAAACAATATGCAGCTTTAAGCATATACATTATCATATGCACAATATAATATAAGAACCAAATAAAAAATAATTCAATGGGGAATTTATATGCAATTACAGCAAAGTGTATGCATTCCAGAAACCTAGCGAATGAAGCTTTATTTTTTGCAAGGTCCTTAAGTAATTTTCTAGTGATAAAACCTACTTGGAGTCAGAGACAAAAGTTTCAATGGGAACCGCAAAGGGACTTGCATACCTCCACGAAGAGTGCAATATGCAGATTGTCTATTGTTGTCACGACCCGGTTTTTCCATCATCGAGATCGTGATGGCGCCTACTCGTGGCAGCTAGGAAAGCCAATTTACTTATCATCTTTCCATTAACATCATGTCGTCAATTTAATAGCAATAATAATAATAATAACATTAACTGCGGAAGTCTATTTTCATAAATTTGAATATAAATGTGAAATACTCAAAATACCCCTCTACCCAAGATATGGAGTCACAAACTCACGAACTACTAAGAATAACTACACATAATGGTCCGAAAGAAATATAACAATTGTCTGTCTCGAAACAATGAGACTACAATAATAATGAAAAATATAAGAAGAGACGCCGGGCCTGCATACGCCTGCAAGCTACCGTAGTCTCGCAAATATGCCACCTACTAGTGAACTACTGTTGCTGCTGCTCAAAACCTGGACCTGTGCAAAAATGCACAGAAGTGTAGTATCAGCACAATCCAACCCCTTGTGCTGGTAAGTGGCCGGCCTATCCCGACGAAGTAGTGACAAGGCTAGGACCAGACACTCACATAAACCTGTGCAATTCCATATACATATATATACCAATTTAAGCAGTAAAAGGGGAAGGGACATGCTGGGGGATACACCACAGTCAAATAAAGAAATTACTCCGTAAGAAGTGTAATTGAACAATAATACCGAAAGTTTCCACATACAAACACAATACACCAATTTATAATATGTAAGCGGTCGGCATGCCACACGATCCCATTTCATAATATGTATATAGGTGGACAGCGTGCCACACGATCCCAATTCATAAAAAAGAAAGTAGTTGGCGTGCCACACGATTCCAATTTATAATATGTAAGTGGTCGGTATCTCATACGATATATATATATATATATATATATATATATATATATATATATATATATATATATATATATATATATATATATATATATATATATATATATATATATATATATATATATATATATATATATATATATATATATATATATATATATATATATATATATATATATATATATATATATATATATATATATATATATATATATATATATATATATATATATATATATATATATATATATATATATATATATATATATATATATATATATATATATATATATATATATATATATATATATATATATATATATATATATATATATATATATATATATATATATATATATATATATATATATATATATATATATATATATATATATATATATATATATATATATATATATATATATATATATATATATATATATATATATATATATATATATATATATATATATATATATATATATATATATATATATATATATATATATATATATATATATATATATATATATATAACAAGTTGAGTTAAATATGAAAGTTGCCTTGTCTGTTTTTATTATTGCTAGAAGTTGAACTGTAGATGTACGTATCATTATTTTCGATATTCTGTATCTACCTATTACCTCTGAAGCATGCTCCCCTCCCCAACTTAAATTATTTAGTTTCTGTTATGTTTCCGTTGTACTTTTATATATCTCTGGATAGGTTTATGCGGTGTCCAAACTAGCCTCGTCACTACTTCGCCAGGGTTAGGCTAGATACTTACCAGCATATGTGGTCGATTGTGCTGATACTACACTCTGTGTATTTTTGCACAGGTCCAGTTTTGAGCAGCACCAGCAGCAGTAGTTCTAGTATGGGAGCATACCTTCAGTCCAGAGACCCGTGGTAGCATAGCAGGTATCCGTAGGCCCGACGTCTCCTCTTTCCCTTATGTTAGACTTTCATCTCATCGTACCCGAGATAAACAAATTTGCGGTTCTTTCAGACTTTGTATTTAGTACTTCTTAGATGTTCGTGGGTATATGACATCAGCTCCGGGGTAGAGATTTATGTTGAGATTCCGTATTTTTATATAGTATATCTAAGTTTAAGACTTCCGCAGTTAATGTAATTATTATTATTGCTATTAAATTGACGACATGATGTTAATGGAAAGATGATAAGTAAATTGGCTTTCCTAGCTGCCACGAGTAGGCGCCATCACGATCTCGATGATGGAAAAACCGGGTCGTGACAACAATAGACAGTCCAATTCAACAAATCTTGCAGAATAGTTTCATTCCTCGCAACTCGCAAAATACAAGGCATTAAAAATATTAAACAATCCAATGTTTAAAAATATGAAAACAGTAGAATGGAGCAGAATCTATGGCTGGCTAAATTATATTTTATTTTCCTCTCAGCTTGTTTGTAATTGTTTGATTATGGAAATTTAATATTTTTTAGAATTTTTATAAGTCGTGTTCGATAGAATTCTTAACTAATTTATAATCATACCTAAATATTTAGGAACTGAACACAAAAATACTATGAATGGCAACTTTCCTCATATGTCAAAATAATAAAATAGTATTGTTTACCCTTAAAAATAAATAACAATTAATTTATACGTGACTATAATTAAAAAATAGTGGATAAATTAATTTTTACTATTGCTAGAACTTAATGATTTAACCAAAGGTGAATCAATTATTCTATGAATATGATGAGACAAATTTAATATTCTTAGTCAAATATATTGTTTGTCAAAAGATACCCAAAGTGTCATCACTTATTTTAATAATCATTTTGCGAGGCCGCGAAAAACCTCGTTCTATGTTGCCTCAGTCATTGCACGGCTGCCGAACGTAGCGTATGTGATCAAATATGAATTCTATGAAAAATTTGGATAAATGATATTAATCTTCATGTAGTTGACTTCGATCTAACATTTACAACAGAAAGTCGAAGAGAATAGGAAAAACTAGACATGTAATTAGCGAAGACCTAGAATGAATATAATTTTATGAAATTTTTTTTGATGTATTAATAAAGGAAATAAATTAATAGACCTTGAAATTGTAATTTCGTATTTTGATACCCGGTACTCGTCTTAAATATTATATATGATTTCTGTAAAGTTTAATAACATTTGGATGTCGTTTGAGATGTTTTTGGACCTTGAGTTCCAATTTTGAAAGTTTTGAAATCCAAAGTATGAAAATCATGAGTTTAATTTGAAATTGATGGTAAGCGTGGTCCTTAATTAGAATCCATATGTATAATTTTTGAGGTATGTATGTTTGGTTTTTGGAAACCGAAATTTTCGAAATTAAAATTTGATAGGCCGTTGAAATGAAAATGCAATTTTGGGCTGGCGTTTTTTCACCCGGTATTGCTCGCAATTCGCGAAGAATTTCTGAATCTGATGCTGAGACAGAGCAGAAATTCGCAAAAATGCGAAACCTGTCCGCAAATGTGAAAATCGAAAACGCAAATCTCGAACTACGAAAACCTCGCAAATCGCGAAGACACCTCTTCGCAAATATCTTAAAATCACGAAGCATTCTTGGCAAATCGCGACCTACTCAACTACTTAAGCCATGCCGCAAATCGCAGGCAAGCTCTTTCGCAAATCGCGAGAGCACCTTATCGCAAATCTTGGCTGTCGCAAATAAGACCTCCCGATATACTGGAATCGAACAAAGTTAAAATTGTCGCAGACTTCCCGCCCATAGCTTATTTTCAAACTCCGAAATTAATTCGAGGTTAAAACAGTGCGGAACCCGAACACAGAGACCTTGAAAACAAGGATTTCAGTCATTTCTTCATTTTCACAAAACAAAACACCCATTTGCTATTCTTCAAGTTCCATATTGACAAAACGGTGTAAATCACTTGGGAAGTTTTCATAATCAGTTAGTCAGGATGGTTAGTGATCAAAGATTTTCAATGTAAAATTCTTGTTTTTGTTAGAAAATAGGGTTTTTTTCATAAATTGAAAACATTTTCGAATTGAGACATTTTGAAAAAATTATATACTCGATGGGGGGGAATAGATTGCCGAGATTACAGTATACAGATTCCGACCATATGTAGAGTGGAAATTTACTATTCATCTTAGAGATCTTTATAAAAAGTATTGTAATATTTAAGAATTAGTTTGTTAGTAGAATTGATGATAATTTAAATCAATTGATAATATAGGCATAGTTGGAATTAAATTGAAAGAGGACGATTTCCAACAGTTGGAAAAAATTTTAAATGTTTGATTATCTAGCTTGAAATTAAATTATGTGTTAGCAATATGATTATGTGATAGTCTGCAATGTATAAGTAATAATTTACATCAAATACAACTGAGATCCTAATATATAGCAGAATGGGCATTTAATAGAAAATGGTATTTGAATATAGAGAGGAATGGAGCTATTGTATTCTTCCTTGTTAGAACTTGTCGTGAAAGAAAAAATATTGAGTACCCTTGATAAGGGCGGATTTATAGATTCGCATTTCTTTCTTTTGCCTTAAGCAATATTTGGAAATTGAAGAGAATAATACGCGAGGAGCAATGCGATATAATATTTATTATTGTTATGCACGAAAGGATCATGCATGTTATTATTGTGCACGAAGAGTCCATCTTGCGTACCAATATTTATTATTGGTTATACGCGAAGGATCATGCAAAATGCTCTATTATTGTTATGCGAAAGGATAAATGCGTGCTATACTTAATTGGGCCATATGCAATAAGATATGAGGATGAAATAAAAGCGAGGGTAATGACTAGCAATTCCGTTGATATTATTTGTGTACATTACACTTTGTTTTTTTTTCCTTGTGAAATTAACCGTGGTTAATTGTTGAATTCTTAAGTTATTCCTTATTATGTTAATACTCGCGCGTATTTTATTAATTTTACCTTATATATTGGGTACTTTTGGAGTTTTGCAAGGCTATTAAAAAATACTTCGCGTAGAAACTGACAACTACGGCCTACGTAGGAATACGGTGTATATTTGATGCTACAACTACATTGCATTTTTACTTGCCCAGTCCCGCAGCAGTAGCAGTATATCAAATTCTTTCGTGGAAAGTTGTCACATTTGGGACCGGAGAGCCGTCATCTCTTTTCTTTAATTATGTTAATGGAACATTGGTCTCTATTGCATCAGTAGAAAACAATTAGCAGGACTTTTTATGTCATGAGTATTCCATAATTGTTTAATACAAGTCTTGGAGTAGAGAATTTTATTATGATTTTCGTGTTATTTCCATTTCGATAAATTATTCCGCATTTATTTGATTAAAATTGTGTTAAAAATAGGATAGTATGAATAGGTGGCTGGCCTAGCTACCTAGGCGCCATCTCGATCCCGATGTTGGGGAAAATCGGGGTCGTGACAAGTTGGTATCAGACTCTAGGTTACATAGGTCTCGCCACTCGCTGAGAACAAGCTAGTAGAAGTTTGGAGGTAGGATACGGAGAAGCGTCAATACCCAATCCTCAAGTCTATGGAGTTAGGAAAAGTCTCTCGATCTGTTAACTTGCTGTCGTGCAAAAACTTGATCCTCAAGTCTAGTTGGGCTTCTGTGCCATCACTACACTCGAGTAGCAGGACCTTGCACTCTAGCTGATCACGTTTGATCAGCGGCCTGAAGCCCGAGCCGTTCCGCAATGGCCGAGAGTCAGGCGTATGTCGGCATCGAATGGCAGCAGTAGGAAAACCCCGAGCATTACAGCGCGGACTATGAGCAACTTGAGGAGGTTCCGGTCAGCTACGCGGGCCAACTCGGGTCCCGGAGAAGGCACTAATTACCTGGATCTGCCGGGATGCCTGTCAGAGATAGCGGGACCCATGGGTGCAGCAGATATCGAGCGCGCCGGCTCTCACCAGTGGCGGAGGAGAGACGGACGCTATTGCTCCTCTCCGAGACGATAGCTCCTCGGCCCTCGAACACCGATCGTCCGGCCGAGCAATCATCCTCGATCGAGCCACCGCGGCTCATGCAGTGATGGAAACGTAAACGATATCGTTGATGGAAGGCTTGGTGCATTCTCCCAAGCTATTTGCCACTTACTTTCGGTGGAGCCGCCTGTCAGAGATCCTCGGGGCCGATTGTCGGTGCCATGACTATGAGTCCGTGGGGACTAAGCAGCTGGTTCACATTGCTCGGCCGCGGGATCCCTTGAGCAATTAGGTGGAAGACCGCATGCCGACGGCGGAGGTCCCGACCTAGCCTCATGCGGCCGAGTTTCTTGAGACTGGCTATGGAGAGTTTCTCCACTACCACTCCGCGAGATCGCCGGGGCGGTTTGAAGCGCCTCGTCAGTCTTGCCATGACGAGTTCGCAGTATGGGCGGGGATTTATCGGCGACTAGGCTCATCGCTCGATGGTGGCCACCGGCCCGCTGAAGCGGAGAAGTCCATGGGACTTATAGATAGGCTTAATCGATCGACTCAGAACTCCGGATAGCTATGGGTGTTGAGTGACATATCATTTCGGAGGCGGCCAATTAAACTGCGCTTGACGAGACAGATGGCTCTCTGCTAGGGAGGCGGTTATTCTTCAGATACCTGGGCCTCGTGCCGAGCCAGATTTGGTGGATGCTTCCACCTGCGGTAGCGAGAGAGTCCTTTGATAGGGCTAGGTCTTCATTCAAGCCCTTCGAGACTTCAGCGGAGGTGGTCAACCCGGGCCGATGCTCTGGTGGCTCTCGGCACGAGCCCGAGTGACCGTGGAAACTCGGCCTCGAGCCGATCCAGGCCGTACTCGATCTAGAGTTGCTGCGGTATAGCTGACCCGAATTTTCACTGCGAATTACTATAGCAGCGAATAGCCTCTGCGCAGCGAATCCTCGTCACGCATGGTCAATTTGGCTTGGCCAGCTGTGCCAGCGGGGTGGAATACAGAAGGTGGGAGTCAGATTGCATGAGGTGGAAACCCCGTCAGCGGAGAGGATACCGAGTCGGCCGAGTGGAACGACGCGCCTGCGGAGAATGCAGAATCCCGATTCTGCCTTACACGACCGGGCAGATGTGAAGGCGTCTTGTGATGCAGTACACTGTGCTGTATTGGCTGCAGAGAATGCCCCATTTGATTATTTGACCACACAGATCTACATATTCCTATGTAGTCTTCCTACTTTCGCACCGTGATCTAGGCAATGTAGCTGATGCTGACGGAGTGACTCAAGTGCGCAGTCACGTAGCAATTCCATGATCAGGTGCATAGTTACGTGTATGGAAGTGCTTGGCGACCCGTGTTAGTCTGGTACTCTTAGATTATGGTAAGATTTTGATAGTCATGTTGGGAAAATGGAGCTGAGGTTACTCCCATATGCCGTAGCTGGTGTCATGCTAAGGCTGTCACCTTAGCCTTGCGAAATCACTTCTGCGACTAGAGTGGAAAGTACCACCAAGCCTAGCTCCGTTCACATCCGACTATTATTCTTATGGTAAAGGCTTCGGCGTATGGTCGAGGAGAAGTTGTCTAGCTTATTTGAAGCCTATGTCGTCCGGTCAATCACGACGTTCCGCTTCCATTGATTCGGTTTCAATACGAGTTGAATTCCGAGCATGCCACTTGGCGAGATATGTGAATCTGTACTGCTGCAGCCTTGGCTACTCCGAGCCGATCCCATATCGTATGAGCGCCCGCCCGAAACAAAAGTTGAAAAATCGGTTGCGAGACCTGCTTGAGAAGAGAGCTTTGTCGAGCTTGATGTTTCCACCTTGTGTTGACTGTAAAGAAGGATGAACCACGTGCTGGCGATGTCTCCGACTTGATTCGCAACAGATGACTATCAAAACCACTGCCTTGTAGAAATTGATGATTTTGTTTGACCTTCGAGCTCCACGAGGAAGTGTCTCCCTAAGATAGACTTGGACGTCAGGCTACCATCGATTTGAAGCGTCCGAAGCTGACATTCCTAAGGCGACACTTCTAAATAGATGACATTATGGAAGTTCTTAGTCATATCCTTCGGGTGCTGACACTTGGCCTTCAACTATGGAGTTGATGAAATCGAATATTCAGCCTTCTTGACCGTGATAATGCTCATAGATGACATCTGAGCGTACTCCCCGCGGCCGGGGAATAAGCGCGGGCGGCACCACCGAGTGCTTCGAACTCTGAAGACATGACTGTATGCCAAATTTTCTAAATATGTAGATTACGAGCTGGACCGATAGCATCCCGCGATTAGGTCAATGGAGAAATTGACCAGTAAGACCCTGAAGAAGATTGAAGCGGTCCGAAGTTGGCCTCGGCCCGAGCCGATGGCTGAGAATCATTTCTTTGGGATCAAATTCTGCTCCTCAAGATTTTAATAGGGAGTTTTCTTCATGCGGCATAGAATGACAGGTTGAACTACAGGGACCGTATTTCAGTGGTCGGGGAAAGGCAGCTGCAAGCTGGGCACGACCGCCAATGACATCTGAATACCTGCGAGCCTGAGGGCACCTATCTGAAATATTGCGCGCGTCTCATGCGGGCGTAGTAGCTCGGGGGCGAGTTGGAATGCATGAAAAAATTACCGAGTTCAAATGATCTTGTGGTACGCCGCAGTGAACCGATGCGCTAAAAATGCAGGCATTATATCCATATGGTGTGACATGGGGTGCCCTTGCTGATCGCAAAGCTTCAGTCTACTGGCCAAGCGAGAGCGAAGTACGGCGAAATGCGACCTTCGAGATGGTCGTGCTAGGCAATCTCTGATATTACCTGCTTGATAAGACTAAAATGTGGCAACGCGTACGTAAATATGCAGTATGCGTGAATGGAAATGCCAGTCAATGCGTAGACCAATAGCCTCTAGATGATCAGTACTGCTTAACGCATTCGTGGATGCGTTATTTACGAGCCTATGCGCAGTGATGCTGCTACGGTCAACTTCGTTAAACTTCATCGTGCATTTCGGCGTATGCGGATCCGCACTTGCGCAGAGTGAGCAGATGCGTGCAATGACATAGTATCTAGATGATGGTAGAGATATTAGGGAATGCGGGGTCGAATTTAGTGACCCCAATCTCGAAGAATTCAGGGGAAGTGTCGTAACGCAGGCCACGGATCAGCGGTACTCCTTGGCCGAGTACTGCCGCGAAGATGCTACTTCTGGCAACATAACTAATGGCATGCAGATGAAAAGAGACTAACGATGCAATCAATCTCGAGTTGTCGAATTAATCGGCCGAACGCCATGAGCACGGACACTAGTGGTGTATTCTGAAGAGATGAAATTCCGAGTGAAAAATGGACGGAAAGTGGACCCGGACACCAATTGCAGACTCGCTTTGACTCCGGAGAAATTGTGCTATTTGGGTCGTTGTTGATAAGAACTGACCAAATCAGCACGACTATTCCGATGATACCTCTCCTACTCGTCGGAAGAGGATTAAGCGGAGGAAGGTGTTCGTCAATGGGTGCCGAGTATCTATTTATCTACACGATCGAGAATGCACGTACATTTGCAGAGAGCAGTTGTGCGAGAGTCAAGACACTGTCGATTAATGCGACATTTCATCCTCGGACGGATGGCAATCGAAGGACTCGAATATCTTGAGGACATGCACCGAGCAATGATGTTATTGACCCCGGCCTGCCGTGGGACGATTCTTTGCCGTTAAGCGAGTTAAGCCGCCTGACACATGCTGAGCTACCAATCTGTAATCCAATGGCCCCGTATCGAAGACGTTGGGCATGGTAGGCGGTGATCGCCCACGGTGGATGAGACTGAGGCCGGAGCATCGGAGGCCAGGTGCGGACTAGTCCGGAAGACTGCTAGGATGGGACAGAGATAACCGAGGAAGAGATAGCGTTGATTCCGATCTAGGTGAAAGAACTTATGCTGGGATCGATAGATTTTCGAGATGGCAGATTTCATGGTTGGTGAAGCAATGCCGCCGGGTAACCAAAAACCCTATGAATGGGACGTTGATGGGAACAGGGTAGGCGGCCACTGATATATTGGCCCATTTGGAGCTCTAGAGCAGTAGGAGGGGCTGACTGCTGAGCCCAGCTGCCGCCCCGCAGCTTATCGGCCGTGCATCCCGATTTTTCACGTATCTATGCTTCGGAGCTACCGCGGCGATCCCACGTATGTTAGACTTGATGCCCCAGTGGACAATGATCCCCTCCTACGATGGTATACATGCGGTAATGACCGGCGAGTTGTGGCGAGATTCGGGGAATCCTATACATGCGATGGCCGGCGGAGAGGTCGGCCTCTGGGCATGACTGGAAGTCCGAGTCGCATCTAGAATGCGTCACCCATGACTAAATGCGGCTTTCAATTACTTCGCCCTAACTACGTTCGAGAGACTGAGCGGTATTAGAAGGTGGAGATTCTTGGCGGCCCAAAGGAGTCATCACTTATTTTAATTAATAATTTCAAACTACGAGACCTTGAAAACACTCGTTCTATGTTGCCTACGATTCGTGCGATCAGAGCATGTAGCACGGAAAGATTTTGTGATAGAAAATATGAATTATGAGAAATTTGGATAAAAATGATATTAATATTGATATGGTTGACTTCGGTCAATCTTTTTGGTAAACGGATCCGAGATTGGATGGTCCCGGAAGGTCCGTAGGAAAATATGGGACTTGGACATGTATCCAGAGTCGAATTCTGAGGGCTAGAGCCCAAGTTATGAAATTTTGTGTGAAATTGTTTTTGATGTAATTGTTAAAGGAAAATGAATTAATTGACCTTGGTAGGGCTCGTATTTTGGTTCCGACGCCCGGTACAAGTCTTAAATATTATATATGTGATTTCTGTAAAGTTTGGTGACATTTGGATGTAGTTTGAGATGTTTTGGACCTTGAGTTCCAAGTTAAGAAGTTTTGAAAATCAATTTCGAATTGTTCTTATGGTCTATTTTATTGTGTAAGGTTTTAAAGTATCTTTTTCACATGTATTCATGATTTTCAGAATGCACCAGCAATTGTTTTGCTTTTTTGTTGCAACTTGTTTATGTTACAAACTGAAATTCATTTGTATTTTCATCTCCATTTTCATTACATTACAAGAATTTCTATAATTCTGAAGAAATTCCAGCATTTACACACACAGTTATATTTCAAGAATAACACGCTCTAGCAGTTGGAGTCTATAAAGAACACAGCTGGTATTTCCCTCAGTTGATATCTTCGCAATTGTGAAGATTTACTCGCAATTGCGAGATGAACCAAAACTGGACTTGATTCGCAAATGCGAACCAACCTTCGCAAATGCGAAGTTGGCCAGGAAAAGCCTTGGTTCGCAAATGCGAACGGACCATCGCAAATGTGAAGCAGCACAGAAAAGGCTTACATTCACAAATGCGAACATAATGTCGCAAATGCGAGGCTGCCCTGTATTGGGCTTAGTTCGCAAATGAGAACGTTTCCCCCATTTCTTCATTTTTTACAAAACCAAAACACCCATTTGCGACTCTTCAAGGATTTCTTCTTCATCAAAGCGATTGTAAGTCACTTTTTACTTAATTCTTTCAATTCCTAACATCATTAAACATGTTTTTCATTAGAAATCAAATGTTTTCATGGTAAAATTCTTGTTTTTGTTAGAAAATAGGGTTTTTCATAAATTGGGGAATTGAACCTCGAATTGAGGTCCGATTTTGAAACAAATTATATACATGAACTCGTGGGGGGATGGGTAACCGGATTTTGGTCCTAACCCCGAATTCCGACCATGTGGGCCCAGGGTTGAAATTTACTATTCATGGCAGAATGTTGTAAAAGTTGTATTTGGTATTAAAATTAGTTTGTTGAGTAGAATTGATGATATTAAATCAATTGTGTATAGATACGGTTGGATTGGAGCCAAATTGAAAGAAAGAAGACATTTCCACGGATTGAATTGTTCATAAGCATTCGAGGTAAGTGTTTGTTATATCTTTGGGGGAATAGGATTATGTGTTATGTGTTATGTGATCGAGTGCGGTGTATGGGACGTGGTGACGAGCATCCATACTGGCGTCTAGTATGACAGTGAGTCGTTGGAAAATGATTATTTTGAGATATATTACAGATAAATTGTTATTGTTCTCACTTGTTAGGACTTGTTGTGAAGATAATTATTGATTGCCACTTGATGGGACGGTTTATGAAGTTACATTTTCTTTCTTTGCCTTAGCTTGTGATTGTTATTTAGGTGGGAAAGAGTGATAATGCACGAAGTGAGATGTCATGCCATGTTTATTATTGATTATTCACGAAGGATCATCATGCCGTGCCGTATTTATTATTGATTATGCACGAAGGATCATGTCGTGCCATGTTTATTATTGATTATGCACGAAGGATCATGCCGTGCTCTATTATTGAACCATGTACGAAGGATCATGCCGTGATAGGAGAGTTGTGTGAGGGAAAGCACGAAGGGTGATACCTTGCACTTTGTTTGATTACTTTTTGTGGAATGAGAGTAAAAGCACGAAGGTTGATGCCATGCAATTGCTTGCTATTTCTTGAATTGATATTACTTGTGTTACATTATACTTTGTTTTTCCTTGTGAAATTATTAGTCATTAGCGCCTTCTTGATCTCCCATTGAAGCCCAATAATCTTGTTTTGCTTCTCCTTAGCTTGAGACCTCGTGAATGGCCTTCTTGGAGCTTTTACAGCTTTATCCTTGTCCATGAAGCAATTAATTACCCCAAAATCTCGTCACGGTGCACAAAGGAATTCAATATATTAATGAATTTTATTGGGTGATTTTATTAATTTGGATCAGTTATGTTCGTTAAAAGCGATATATTGTCCAACCAAATTGCCTTTATGTTTTAGCTTATTTTTAAGTTATTCTAGCAATAAAGTATTTCTTATTTCGGGCCATATGACGTATTTGGTCATTAAATTGATAAAATCATTTATTGTTTTTATTTTATGTATGTGATTAATGTATATATAGTTTGTTAGTCACCAAAGTGACCAAACTAGAACTTAATGAATTTACCCAAAGGTGAATCAGTTATTATATAAATAGTGAATTTGATGAGGTTAAATTAATATTCTTAGTCAAATATATATTGTCCGTCAAAAGATGGCACATATATTTTGTTAAGAATATTTAATTACCTATCAAAGAGTAAATGTCATTTAAATTATGATAGTGTGTCGTAGTATTTACCCAAAGGAGAATTGTGATATGCTTGAACTATTTTGCTGAATCCATATTAATTTGTGAGCATGTATTATCTATATTGCAGCTATTCATTTTCATTCGTATGCTTCGTCTGTTATTGTGTTTAATGCATTGAACTACTCTGAATGGCGTAAACAAGTCCAGTTCCATTTAGGTGTGATGGATCTTAACTTAGCTCTATTGAATGATAAGCCCGCTGCCATTACTGATCGAGCAGTACAAATAAGAAGTCTTTCCATAAAGTATGGGAATGCATAATGGGCTAATCCTTATGTTTATACGAATGAATATTGACAACAATATTAAGAGTACTATTCCACAAACAAAATGTGCTAGAGAAAACCTGAAGTTTGTGGAAGAATATTTTTGTTCTGTAGATAAATCTCTCGCTAGTACACTAATGGCTGAACTCACCACCATGAAGTTTAATGGGTCGCGTAGTATGCAAAACCATATCATCGAGATGACTAACATTTTAGCAAGACTTCAAACCTTGGGGGTGAAAGTGTATGATTTCTTCTTGGTTCACTTTATTCTGAACTAGTTGCCTCCTAAGTATGGACCTTTTCAAATTAACTATAGCACTATTAAGGTAAAGTGGAATGTTAGTAAATTTTTCCAGTATGCTTACTCAGGAGGAGTCAAGACTTAAGAAACAAGAGAATCATTCAATTAACTCCATGGGTCAAGGAGCTGGTAAATGACTTAAAGTGAGGCCAAACAAGTTCAAGAAGAAGAAAGCACATGCTAAAGCTCCACAGGATGCTAAGAAGGAACATAAGGCATATACGTGTCATTTATGTACAAAGAAGGACAATAACAGAAAGATTGCCTGAAACGTAAAGATTGGTTCGAAAAGAAAGGTACATTAGTGCTTCTGTATGTTTCAAATCAAATTTAATAGAATTTCGTAATAATATTTGATGTCTTCATTCATATGGCGTGTCAACATTTCATTGTAAGTTTCAACACTAGTATACTGGATATAAAAGTGGCTTGCAATACGACCAAGCTCAGTGCAATAAAAGTTCCCACTTTTCTCATCAAAACGCATCATTTTTGCTTTGTCAAGAGCACGAGCAGCATCACTTATAAAATCTCTTTGCTTTAAGCTTAATGATGGATCTGCCATGACCTGTAATTAATAATTATCTCAATTACATAAAAATACTATTCATTTTTAATATACTTTATACATTATACTATTTATATAAATTGAAACTCGATATTGGTTTTTCTGAATCCTTTCTTAATGTTCAACATAATATTAAAAGTAGTTCACTAGATGAAAGTTACTGCTTGCTGTGGCACACACGTTTTTGGGTCTATACCCAGAAGGCAGTTTAGAGGAGTTAGTAATGAATGAGATTACTTGGAATCTCTTGAATTTTCTGATATTTACTATATGTTGCGAACATCTTGCATTAAGGAAAGCAAAACCAAGACGTAGTAAGAAAGGCGACCTGCAGGAAGCACTCGGCACATGCAAGTCATACTACCCAACGTTTATGGACCCATACCCACAGTGGCCATCTTTGGTAAGCAGTGAGAAATATTTGATCACCTCTATCGGTGATTTTTCACGTTATGGATACATGTATCTGTTTGAAGAAAATCTCAAGCCTGGCCAGTTCTCTCCAAAGGTGTTTGTTAATGGAGGTTAGAAAGGCAATTAAGATAAAAAGGTTATTAAAAGAAAATCCTTAGGAATCGGGATAAGAGGTGGTGAATATTACATAAGGATAATGTAATGATCCACGATGATATACGAGTCTACAATACGCCAAAGTTCCTCGAAAGCGTGGCATGTGCAAATGTACTATGCCGGGAACTATCCTAACACAAAATAGTGTTAGTAGAAAGCGTAATCAGATACCCATGAAGACATGGTTGCGAGACATGATAAGTAATTCATCATTACCCAAATCATTGTGTATGTATGCTCCTAAAACTGCTGTATATTTATTAAATAGGATTCCTAGTAATGCAGTTACAAAGACCCATTTTGAACTGTGGACAGCAAGGAAACCTAGTTTAAGGCACCTGCATATTTGGGGTTGCCCAGCGGAAGCTAGAGTTTATAATCCACAAGAAAAAAAATTAGATTCTCGAACGGTAAATGATTACGTTATTGGCTACCCAGAGAAATCTAAACGGTATGTATTTTACTGTCCAAACCATAGTTCCAGAATTGTTGAAACCGGTAATGCAAGATTCATTGAGAATGGTGAAGTTAGTGGTAGTGTTGAAAAGCAAAGTGTGGAAATTAAAGCGGTGAGGGTCAATATTCTATTACCCAGAAATGTGCCTACTTCCACATAAATACCAAATATTGCTCCAGTTGTTGAAGAAAACTTTGACAACACCAAGCAATATTTGGATGAAACACTTCATGAAGAAACTAACTCACAAATATCTGACACAAATGAACCACAAGAAATGCTATTAAGAAAATCTCAAAGAGTTAGAAAATCAACTATTTCGGATGATTACGTGGTTTATTTGCAAGAGTCAGATTTTGACATTGGTCTTAATAAGGATCCGGTTTCATTTTCACAAGCCATAGAAAGTAATGAGTATGACAAATGGATTGATGCCATGAAGGAAGAGTTAAAATCCATGGAATACAATAAAGTCTAGGATCTCGTTGAATTGCCTGAAAGTTCTAAAAAAATCGGGTGTAGATGGGTCTTTAAGACCAAACGCGATTCAAATGGAAATATTGAGAGATACAAAGCCAGACTTGTTGCCAAGGGTTATACTCAGAAAGGAGGCATTGATTATAAAGAGACCTTTTCACCGGTCTCAAATAAAGACCCGTTAAGAATTATTATGACTTTGATGGCTCATTATGATTTAGAGTTACACCAAATGGATGTGAAAATTGACATTCTTAATGGAGATCTCGAGGAGAAAGTTTATATGGACCAACCTGAGGGTTTCGAAACTAAAGGGAAAGGTCAAATGGTGTGTAAACTGAAGAAGTCAATATATGGACTTAAACAAGCCTCGCGACAATGGTATATAAAGTTCAATGATACCATAACATCTTTTGGATTTATGAAAAATACCGTTGATCAGTGTATATACCCAAAAAAATCAGTGGGAGCAAGTTTATATTTTTAGTCTTATATGTTGATGATATCCTACTTACTGCTAATGATTTAGGCATATTGCGTGAGACTAAAGATTTTCTCTCTGAGAATTTTGAAATGAAAGATATGGGTGAGACATCCTATGTGATAGGAATAGAAATATTCCATGATAGATCACAAGGATTATTAGGATTATCTCAGAAAGGCTAAATCGAAAGAGTTCTAGAGAGATTTAACATGAACAATTGTTCAACAGAAATTGTTCCAATTCAAAAAGACGACAAATTTAATCTCATGCAATTGTGACGACCCAGCCCGTCATCATGGTAATTACCACCTCGTTATGTTGTAATTACATGTTTTATGCTTTCATATCAGTGTTAGAGTCCATCGGGTGAGTTAGGAGTGAATTGGATTGAAAATGAGGCATATAGCCTTTTTGAAGGAAACTTGAATAAGGAAAAGTCAATCCGGAGTTGACTATTTAGTTAGAGGGCTCGGAATCGGATTCTGATGATTCGGTTAGTTCCGGGAGGTGATTTGAGACTTAGGGGAGCAATCGGAACTGAAT
>JASVEL010010757.1:0-58537 GCA_032618575.1 Nicotiana noctiflora | reverse complement strand
ACCAATGAGAGAGAAATTTGCGAACTCACTAGGGTGCCTCATGGATTTTTGCACATTGAAAATGATCTACTCATCATTCAACCTCATCTTGAGTTCCCCAGTTTCACAATCAATTATAGCTCTCCCGGTGGCTAGGAATGGTCTTCCTAGGATTATGGGTATTTCTTCGTCGACCTTGCAATCAAGAATAACAAAATTAGCGGGAAACACGAACTTCCCAACCTGGATAAGCACATCATCTATAATACAAAATGGACGCTTAACCGTCCTGTCAGCAAGCTGTAAAAGCATAGAGGTGGGTCCGGCTCTCCCAATACCTAACCTCTTATAAATAACTAAGGGCATGAGATTAATGCTTGCCCCAAAATCACATAAAACCTTAGTAAAGGCATAATTCCCTATAGTGCATGGGATGGTGAAACTACCTGGATCAGATATCTAAAACTAAACGTGCAAACAAAAATAAAAATACACACAAGATTACGCAATTAAATCCTAAAAATCAAATAATAAAAGGAAAATCCTAATTTTAAGAATTCCATAGGAGTAATTCAAGCGAGGGAAAAATCACGTGCTCACAGACTTGAGGCAACATTATCGGTGGAGAATAATGAAGAATGATATAGTTGCATATGTGGCTCGGTGTCTGAATTGTCATAAAGTAAAATACGAGCATTAATTAGAGGCCTGGAGGTTTGCTTCAGAAGCTTGAGACTTTCGATTTGATGTGGGAGCGTATTACCATGGATTTTGTTGTTGGGCTCCCACATACGCAGTATGGGTCATTGTGGATAGATAGACTAAGCCAGCAATTTCATTCCAATAATAGTTACCTATTTTTTTCAAGAGCGATTGGTTGAGATCTATATCCATGATCCTCCATCTACACGATGTGCAAGTGTCTATCATTTCTGACTGGGGTATGCAGTTGACCTTTCACGTCTGGAGGGCCGTATAACGTGAGTTAGGCACACAAGTTAAGTTGAGTAGAACTTTCACCCCTAGACGGACGTACAATCCAAGCGCACCATTCAAATATTGGAGGATACACTTCGCGCTTTCGTTATGGATTTTTAAGGTTCTTGGAATCAGTTCATGCTGAAACCAACATCTACCAATCTAGTATTCAGATGACTCCATATGAGGCATTATTTGGGAGATGGTATCATTCGCCAGTTGGTTGGTTTGAGCCGGGAGAGGCCCAGTTTTTAGGTACTGATATGGTTCAGGATGCCATGAAAAATGTCAAGATGATTCATGATTGACTTCCCGCAACTCAGTCTAGGCAGAAGAGTTATGCTGATTAGAGAGTTCATGATGTTGCATTCATGGTTGAAGAGAGGGTATAGCTCCGGGTTTCACCCATAAAGGGTATGATGACGTTTAGAAAAAAAGGCAAGTTGAACCTCAGGTATATCGTATTTGAGATTCTTGAGAGAGCAGGTGAGATGGTCTACAAGCCTTCATTGTCACCTAGTTTATCAGCAGTCCACCTGGTATTCCATGTATCCATGCTCCGGGAATATCACTGTGAAAGTTACAATTTTTTTGGGATGCACAATTGCAGTGCTGTTGTTATTCTACATACTTTTAAGGAAGTCAATACCTTATTTAGCACGACATTCTTTTCCCTTTACTTTATCTTTTCAACTCCATATACCTATAATTATTAATTACTACTATTTAAACCTAATGTTGAGGGTATTAATTGTAACTAAAACCAAAACCTAATCGATAAGCAACATACTACATAGTAAACTATCCATATCGAATATTTATACTAAGCCGAATGTAAAATCAGAGGCGGGTCTAGGATTTTTTGAATATGGGTGCACCACTGGAAAATGTGGAAAAAAAGTATTAAATTGAGAATTGATCCCTATTTCTCAAGGTAAATGATCTAATATTTAGATTTATTGTCTCTGAGCCGAGGGTCTCCCGGAGACAGCCTCTCTACCCCCTTCGGGGTAGGGATAAGGTCTGCATACACTTTACCCTCCCCAGACCCCACTGAGTAGGATTCTATTGGGTTGTTGTTGTTGTTGTTGTTATAAATAATCTAATATTCAACCAAGTGTACAATTCAATTTTTTTTAATATGAGTGCCAATATATAATATTAAACTAATTCTAATAAAACATGTACATAAAATACCTAATTTGATATTGAAATCGTGTGTTCACGTGCCCCTTAATTGGGGCCTTAGATACGCCCCTATGTAAAATATATATCTTATAAATGCACTGTTTAACACTTAATCATGGTTAAGTGATATGCATTTTCACTGTGATTTGTAAATGTAAGGTTAATTATTTAGTCAGCATAAACATCTGGTGCATATAAGTATTTATCATATATATATATACTTTTACATATATACCTTTATTTAACCCCTTTTATTAATTATGTAAACCCAAACTGCATTGGCATATATAATAACACAAAAAAAAATTAATTTATTTTGCCTTGGTTGCTTATGTACTTAACTACTTATTAGTTCCAAGAAAGCGATCATTCATGTTTGAAATAGAGATAGTTAATAATATACTTATGTTTTTCCTTTTTTCTTTGTCAAGATGAGTTGATGTTCAGTATACAAAAATTGAAAACAAAAATTGATCCATAATATGAGTATTAAATTGAAGTTCCCTGAAAGAGAAAACTGCCAAGTCGTAACTCGCGGACAAAAAGCTTCTACGTAAAATAAAACCCATGCACCAAAAATAAAACTCGAGCACATATGTGCAATCTTATTACATGCTCTAATCTTAAGGCTAAATCCCTCTGATTGGGGACTTCAAATTATCAATGACCTATATGTTTCCTTGTGATTCGTCTCCAAATTGCCAGTTGGTTACATTGAAATGAGTCTCTTCTGGGTTGAAGCTTTGAGACCCTAAAACCCCTTGTGCGTACCCTGCATACTGTACATTCATTATTCCATTTTCCGTTGCTTGAACTCCTGAATACTGTAAATTCGTTATTTCATTTTTCGTTACTTGAAACCCTGAATACTGTATCTCCGTTATTCCATTTTCCGCTGCTTGAAGCCCTGAATACTGTTTATCCATTATTTCATTTTCTGTTGCTTGAACCCCTGAATACTTCACATCTGTTATTTCATTTACCACTGCTTGAAACCCTGAATACTGCACACCCGTTATTTTATTTCCCACTGCTTGAAACCCTGAAGATTGTAAATCCGTTACTCCATTTCCCGTTGCTTGAAACCCTGAATACTGTGCATCCATTATTTCATTTCCAGTCTCCATTGCATAATATCCCCCCTGCTGTAACTGAGCTCCATATCCATTTCCCAATGAAATCCCTTTTGTATAACCCCAGCTTTGACTGCTTTCAGTAGAATAATAACTTGTGCCTTGATTGGTCATGCTTTGTCCACCTGCAATGCCTGTATTGATCTTTTGATCCAACAAAATATTGAAAGTTAGTTTCCATCATTAAACCTGCGCTTCTTTAGCCAAAGTATTTATTACTATTTGAAATTATTGTAAAAGTATTAGGGTTCAAGATGTGTTGCAACACATCTCAGATCAATTGTCTAGAAAGTTATTGTTTAAGATTAGGTCTAGCGGGGAAGAAATTACTACTCCTTTTATCCCAAATTATGTGGTGCAGTTCGGGTTTCGAGAGTTGAACTTTTTAATTTTGAAAAAAGAATTCGGACATAAAATCTTTAAAAGTTTAAAATAAAATTTACATATTTGAAAACTATATAAAAAGTATTATAGATCATAACAACTAAGAAGTTAAAATGTTTTACATGACATATGAAAAAGTTGCGATAAAAGAAATAATTTGGTTCTCAAAATCTAAACTGTGCTATATAAATTGAGACAGAATAATATTTGCAGTATCTCAAGCAGTGCTTCACAATTGGTTAGAGCATATGTGCCTTTGACTTAAACCATTAATACAAAGAATAGGGAGTGTCAAGTAACTCATTATAGGCAACTATCGCTAATTATTCTAGTATTTTAAAAAGTTCTTTTATACTATCCAATATGTAGTGGCGAAGCAATTCACCATCTTCCGTCAAAAAATTACACTGTGTAAATAGGTAAAATATGACATTTTAGAGATATATAATACATATTGAACACCCTTTTGTCGTGAATTTTTTTTGTCTTCTCCTAAATTTGAACACCCTTGAAAAAATTACTAACTTCACCACTCACTTATACTCTTTAAATATTCAGACTTTCTGGTGAACATCACCACTTTTGACACTTTACATAATTCAAAAAAAAAATGAGCATAGTATTACCTTGTTGGTAAGGATCTCCGGACTATTAGTAGGAGAATATTGGAAGTTTTGATTTGGTAGGTTCTGCAGGATTGAATGATTATCCTTTTTTGAACTTGTTCCTCCAATCAAATCTTCTCCATTAGAGTTTCTCTTCTCAGTTTCATCAACTTGAGGGGAGAGGGATCTCTTTTGCAGGTTGTTCCAGATTTGTCTATGAATATTGGAGGAGCCATCATAATAACTAGCAATTCCTATGTTGCAGTAGATAAAAGAAATAACAATTTATGTAAATAATGAAAAAACTTGATTTGGATAAAGTAAAGGAAACAAAGATAAAGCAAAATAAAGGAATAACTTCCATCCAATAGAACATAGTGTGTGTTTGGTGAGAGGGAAGCCATTTTCCATGGAGTATGCTTTTTCAAGAAAATGTATATATATATTCCATGAAATATTTTCATGGAAAACATCCTCTAATTGTTTTTCTTGGGTTTTCCATCAGGTGTACGGTACCCGCATTATAGTCCGACTATGTTCGAATTCGCGTCGCGTAAGGCCCCATTTAGGAAGAAGCGCTCCCTACCAAAACAATTTCCATACCCAGGCCTCAACCCTAGATTTCTGGTTAAGGGAAGAACAGTCTCTTCCACTGCACCACATCCTTTGTTGGTGGAAAACATCCTCTCATATTTGATTGGTGAGTGAAAATATATACTCCTATTAAGGATTCATATAATAGTACTAGCAAATTGAAGATTTTGATAACATGTTTTAGTATTAAAGATACTAAAAAGGTCTAACTTTTAAATAATAGAGCTAGTGATGTAAGTTAAAAATTAGGATACTAGCAAGAAAATGACTTCCAATCATAAGTGAGGGAAGTCATTTCTACTTTTTTATGGAAAACAATTTCTTGAAAGTATAGTACTAGTAATTAACACCAAATATTTATTTTCTCATGAAAAATATTTTCTTACAAAATAAATTCCGTCAATCCGTCACAACAACCACACCCATAAAGTAAGGAAGTATAGTACCTATTTTTCTTTTAATCTCCCTGCGTTGATTTTTCCATAGTGTACCAATATCACAAACAACGCTCCCATCTGCAGCTTGTGATCTATTGAAGGTTGACTCTGAACTGCTTTGAGAAAACCTGACAAATAAAAAACAAAATGAGACTATATATAGGTTATATTGAGAATTGTTCTTGAAATTCATGTATATGTTTTGAACCATTAGGGCTCACAATCAAAGGCGGACCCAAGGATTTTTATACGATGGGGTCACAGTATTCTGCTCAACCATTACCCTCTAAAGGCTTTTAGTGTTCAAGGTGCCAATTGCGTTAAATTAACTATTTTCAAGGTATATAAATATACATATACAAAAAATTTTCCCAAGTTTACGTAATCCGGTGACCCCTCATTGTCATCATATCACACAAAAATTCAAGTCCCAGACTACGGAATATGACCAACATATTTAAGAGAAAATACGAGTATAAAATGATCACTCATTACATTTGGCGTCGTATATAGACTTCAACTGTTGCATATACTAAAATGGTTGAAAACAATATATGTATATAATAAGTTTACTAATGGTAGGATTTTTTTGCTCTAGTTAAAACATGGCAGAAACACTATAATAACTCATGAGTTTTATAAATCAACATATATTAATATTACTAGAAAGGGAAGCTAGTTTTCGAGAATAAAAGAGATAGAAACATGCCTATTTGATCCTTGGTTGTTTGAAATTTGTCTACCAAATGGTTGGTACCTTGAGCTTGTCTGATTAGATGATCTTCTTATAGGACTGCCACTGGAACTACTATAGTAACAAGAAAAAATGACAAGAATAAATTGGTTATTTAGTTGAGTAGTTGACTAAATATATAAATGTGATGAATTTTTTTTTAAAAAAATATATAAATGTAATGTATAATGGACTAATGAATGTACATTTCGACTTATACAATTTTCATACCTCAAAATTAGAACTTATGAATATGTAGAATAAGAATATATGATGTTGGCACATAAATATTACTCCCCCGTTTCAATTTATGTGAACTCATTTGACTGCACGTAGTTTAAGAAAAGAGAGAAGACTTTTGATCTTGTGGTGTAAAATGAGACACCTTTATTTTGTGTGACTATAAATCATTGAATAAAGGTAAATTGTTTCCAAATAAGGAAATGGGTCATTCTTTTTTGAACGGACTAAAAAGAAAATATGTTCACATAAATTGAAACGGAGGGAGTATAATATTTTGGAAATTAAAGAGTTAAAGAATATTAACCTTGTTTTTTGTGACAATTGAACCTGAAGCTGATTGTCAAAGGAATTCAAAACTCCATAGCGGCTCTCATCATCTTTATGAGTTGTACGAGACCCAAAGTAAGTATTCCATGTTGTTTTTCCAGTGCCAATTCCCAGCAGGTTACATTTTCCATCTCTAGTCGTTGAGATTCCATAAGGAGAATCAGTACTGATCAACTTAGACTTAATGTGCTCACTCATTTTCTTCTCCAAAGTTGTGTTGAGGATCAAGTTATTGGTTTTAGGGGTTTGTTTCTCCCTCCAAGTATTGATCCTAAATGGATGAATATTGGTCATCTTTGGCCTCAAGAAGTCATCACTTTCTTTCTTCTCCGAAACTGGAATCATTTCATTGGTTTTTTGTGTTTCTTGCTCCCTCCTAGTACTTGTCCCAGAAGTATGATCAATGGTGTATTTTGAATTCATCAAGTTTCTTTCTTTTGCTTTCAACAAACATGGAATTGTTGGCAATGGTTGTTGGAGTATCAGACCATTGGTTCTAGGGTTTTCATGCTCCACCAAAATTGGAGTTTTTAGCATAGGTTGGTTTGTGGTCAAGTCATTGGTTTTAGGGTTTTCTTGCTCTATTCCATCACCATTATTTATGATTTCTCCTCCTTCCTCTTGCAGCAAACCAACATTCTTTGTTCCCATAGAACAAATATAAGACAATGAATAGTCATCTTGCACTTCAAGGGTATTTTGATGATCACTTGGACCACCAATTTCTATTGGATTCTGATTATTTGGAACAGCATTTTCAATTAAACTGCCAGGAATATTATTGGTGGGTGGCTGGTATTCAAGAAGATCAAATAATTCTGACATGTCTACATCTTCAGTAAAATCAAATAAATTATCCATTGGCATAGTAGACATAAACCCTTGAGTTCCATAATTAAAATAGTGGTTACCAGAATTGTGGTCTCCATTTGGAGGTTCAGCCATGTTTGACAGTGGATATCAAAACAAAAAGAAAATTCCTGCATGAACAAGTTCATTAATCACGAGATCAACATTAATTGAAATAGTATGAGATCTAAAAGTGTTCTTTATTTTAAAACGAACAATTTTTTTTCTTTTTTCCTTAATCTCAACAAAATGGAAATGATAAACATCATTCTCAAACCACAGTCGGTAAAATAAGAAAATGAAATCATCTATGCAGCAAGATATATATATATATACACACACGCGCACACTCACACACACACATAATATATATAGTTTAATCTAATTAAGCATGTCTAAGAAGTAATGTGTTTAACAAGAAAAATAACGGAATTTTCACGGAAAATAATTGTTCATTAATTTCAGATATAATCAAACTGACTTCGACTATGTCTCTCTTTTAATATAACTTGAATTTGGATTTACACATCCTATATCATGTAACTTATCAACTTTCAATCGATAAAAACATATACAGAAAGAATCTAATTAATCTCTATGAACAGAATAAAAGCAACATACAAAAAAAAAAAAGGAAAAAGAAAAAGAAGAACTTACACTTCATTCCGTGAAGCAAATGATTGGGTTTTCTCTTGGAAGAGAAAATGAAATTTGCTGTTGTGGTGTTACTTATAAAACGACACTGATATGTTCATAAACTTCTTGATATTTACTAAATCTTAATTAGATTTTAGATTCCATATTTGGATGAAATTTTGAAACATTAATATGTCTAAATCAAAGCCCACTAAACTCTTTTTTAGTAACTTCTGAGTATGAAGATATTGATAGTTGGAATAGGAAAAATAACTAATATATCACTTAGTAGGACTTGACTGGATATGATCAAACTCCAACAGTCACTTCCCTGTCCCTCTATTTCAACAATATATATGTCCAATAACTGATGGTTTTAAATTCAGAAAATTACATTAATATATTATTTAAATATATTTCGATTTAGATAGAAATATATATCTACGGAAAAAAGTATGGGCTCGAGAAAAATAGGGTATAAGTTTGATATTTTCATGTCATATATATGGATGAGCAATGAGAATGTGTTCTTTATTATAAATAACTATTAAAGTTTTCTGCTAATATTTGTCGGTTAAATTCATGTATGATTATTGAACTTTATATACTATAATAATAAAATTACAAAGTTATTTATTGTCAAATTACAGTAACTAAATTATGGGGTGAAAAATTATTTATTGTCAGTCTCCTCCTATATGTTAACTATACTCTTTGAATGTGAGTTGCACGTTTATCTTATACCATAATTATAAAATTTGTTTGTAAAATACTGGATTTTTATCATATGTATACTTTTAATAAAAAGAGATATTAGGGCATTTGGACAGACATTATTTGCAATTCAATATTTATTTTAGAATCTCACCTATAATTTTAATTTTAATTAAATAAAAAAATTGAACCTAAAAGTTTTGTTTGATTATCTCAAAGAAAGTAATATTTCACTCACAAAAGTTTTAACTTCTTCTCTAAAAGAAATTCATGTCAAACATAATTTCAACTTCGAATTTACTCATAAATACTAATTTTTCAAACTTCAAACAATATGGTTCGAACATAATCATTTAAAATAAATAAGTAACCAGTATTTGTAATTAACAACCGTAAAAAAAAATTCTTTTCTGCTGGTTAACCTATATATTTTTTCGAATATTTAAATATATTTTCAAAACTTTATTATATGTACAAATTATTTTATTGTTAATAAAAGAAAAGGTGTCACGACTCGAATATCAACCATGTATCGTGACGGCGCCTAACATCCATTTGTTAGGCAAGCCAATGTTAATTAAAGTATTGATTAATTTAATAATTTAAAAGTAAGATACTAATGATTAATAATTAATAACTCTGAAATACATGAGACATATACATAAGCAACACAGTCTATGCTACTCCAGAAATTCTCAGTCACAAGTACATGAGCGACTAAAATACTATAAATATGATCTGAAAAGAAGTGCAACTATCTGAAACTAGATAGACAATAAAAAGGTGATAGAAGGGGACTTCAAGGACTACGAATGCCATACAGCTCTATCTCGAGTCTTCTATGAAAGTTGGATCCGAGCAATCACCACTACGCGTTGCTGGGACCAACATCAGGATCTGCAGAAAAAGTGCAAAAGTGTAGTATGAGTACAACCGACCCCTTGTACTCTATAAATATCAAGCTTAACCACGATGAAATAGTGATGAGATAATGACAAGACACTCACTATAAACATGTACGAATAATAATAAAGGAATGCAAAAATATAGATAAAGCAGTAAACTCATAAGAATATAACCGAAGGTCAACTAATAGAGGGTCCTAGAATAATATCATCTCATAACCTCATATCACAGTACCAAGATAAAAATACTATATCTGCAAACAACTACAACACATCATACTCTATTGCGGCGCATAACCCAATCCCAACATATATCATAATATATGTTGTGGCGTGTAACCCTATCCCAATATTATTTCATAATATCTGGTGCAACGTACAATTCGATACCAATATTATTTTAACATCAGTTGCGACATGCAACCCATTCACATTATCAATTCATTTCAGCATTGTTGCGGTGTGCAACCCGTTCCCAATACCAACTTATTAACATCAACAACTCAACATAACCAAATACCGTAATCTCAGGACGAAAGGAAACAAAGCTTATAGAACATCAAATAACTACCAATACAACAGAGAATGATCAATACCTCTTGTTCACAAACCTAGACAATTCATCAATACAAGAATAACTAAAAGATTCACATAATCGGAATAACATAATAAAGTATAACAAGTAATGTAAAGACAATAAAAATAAGTTAAAATATGAGACAATAAAGATATACCATTAATACAAGTAGGAATATATAAAAGGTAAACATGATGAATAAATAGAAACAAGTAACAATTAAATAACAGATAACAAGTAAGATACGTTGCAATCAAAGCATGTAACGAAATATAACATGGAATAAATAACAACGTAAATATAAATAGTCCAATCCGCATGCTTTAGCCTATGACAATGTATATGCACTTGTCACATTGCATATACGACATTCTCACACATAGTTGACGTAGCAAATATACCTAACAAGTCTTAATTCCCTTGAGTCAAAGCTTAACACGATATTTACCTATTTTCACAATCAAATAAACAACCAATCATAACTTTTCCTTTAGAAAAAGCCTCCAACCCAATTAAATCTAGTAAAATATAGTTCAAATAATTCAAAATAAAGCTTTAGAAATTACCTACGATGGAAAAAATTCAATCTTTAATGAAATTGGAAAAAGTCAACCTTGGGTCCGCTTGGTCAAAATGCGAGATTCAGACCAAAATATGATTATGCATTTACCCTCGAGCCTTATTATGTAATTTATTTTAAAATCTGACCTCAATTCATGATCTAATCTCAATATTACGAAATCCCTAAATGCTGCTCAAAATTCGTAATTTCTACCATTAAACCCCTAGATTTGATGTTAAATTTTCATGAAAGGTAATGGGAAGTGATTGAAAACTATTTAAGGTTACTTTCCATTGATTTTGGAAAGAAAAACTCTCAAAAAGATCGCCTCTAGAGTGTTTGAGATGAAGAAAATAGAGTGAAATGAGCTAAGTCCTAATTTTTTTCTCTTTTACACAGGTGCAAAATACTTATTCACAATTGTGATGTTCGCAAAAGCAAAACAATCTTTGCAAAAGCGAATAGTTGCCCAATCATTAGTTGTCGCAAAAGCGGCAGAAAACTCGCATTTGCGAACCTCCCCCATTCACATTTACATTTCTCACCTTCATATTTACGAAGATTTTATGGCTAAGCTCCAATAGCATTTGTCACAAACCAACCGTACAAGCAAAGCCCCAATGATCGTATTTGTGATACTATCTTCGCTATTAAGAAGCCATCAGCCCCACCCAAGTCATTGCATTTGCGAGTCCAACTCCGCAAAGCGGGACTCGCAATTGTGACACATGCAATTAGACACCAGCAACTGTTAGGCACTAGCAGTTTCAAACATTCTAGAAAATGACACAGATCATGCACGTAAACCAAGAAAAATCAAATGAAGTTATGAAAGGCCTCAGAATACGGAAATTAAGGGTAGTGCTCAAAATGGCCTATTGAGTTATCACATTCTCTACCTCTAAAAGAAACGTTCATCCTCGGATGGACATTGAAAAGTACCTAGACTAGTAAAAAGGTGGAGGTATCTACTCCACATTTTAGATTCGGACTCCCATGTAGCCTCCCCAATCAGCGGACCTCTCTATTACACTTTCACAAAAGAAAGACTCTTAGATCTCAACTTGCAAACATGTTGGTCTATTCAGAATAACTACTAGCTCTTCTTCAAATGTCAAGTTTTCATCAAGCTGCACAAAAATAAAGTACAAAACATGTTATCTTTCCTCGTGGTACTTCTGAAGCATGGAAACATAAAATACCAGATATACCCTCGCTAGGCTAGGAGGCAATACAAGCCTATACACAACCTCCCAACTCTCTCCAAGATCTTAAACGGGCCAATATACCTCAGGCTCTACTTGTTAGTTTTCCCAAATCGCATCACGCCCTTCTTAGGCAACACACGGAGAAGAACCTTCTCACCCACCATGTAATCCACATCTTTGACCTTCCGGTCTGCATAACTCTTCTGCCTGGACTAAGCTATAAAAGCCACTCTTGAATCACCTTAACCATCTCCATAACATCACATACAAATCAGTGCCTAACAATCTAACCTCTGTGGGCTCAAACAATCCAATCGGCAAACGACATTGCCTCCCATATAAGGCCTCGTACAGAGCCACCTAGATGCTCGACTGATAGATGTTATTGTAGGCAAGCTCTATTATAGATAAAAACTGGTCCAATGAACCTCTGAAACTAATGACAGATGCACGTAACTTGTCCTCCATGATCTTAATAGTACACTCGAACTATCCTTCCATCTGAAGATGAAATGATGTACTAAGCTCGACCCATGTTAATTCCCAGCTCACACTTTGCGGTTCTCCAAAAATGGGATGTGAACTGCATGCCTCGGCCAGAAATGATAGAAATGGGAATGTCATGCAGGTGGATAATCTCTAGGATGTAAATAAGAGCCAACCGCTCTGAAGAATAGGAAGTCATCATTAGAATAAAGTGTGCAGGCAGTCAATCGGTGCAAAATAATATAGACCGCATCATAGTTTCTCAAGGTTCATTGTAAGCCTACCGCAAAATATATGGTGATGTGCTCCCACTTCTACTCCAGTATCTCCAATCTATGGGTCAATCCACCCATTTTCTAATGCTTATACTTTACATGTTGACAATTCAAATACGGAGAGACATAAGTATCAATATCTTTCTTCATCCTTTGCCACATAGTATTGTTTCAGGTCACGGTACATCTTCGTGACACATGAGTGAATGGAATAGCACGAACTATAGGCCTCCTTAAGAATCAATTCTCTCGACCCATTAACATTTGGAACACAAATCCGGTGCTGAAGTTGCATATCACCATCATCACAAATTACCACCTCCTTAGCACCATCCTGTTGTATCATCTCCTTTAATACTAACAAGTGAGGATCATAAAATTAGTAAGCCTATTGATATGCTCCAACAACGAGGAATGTAACACAACACAAGCAAGAATCTAGATAAACTCTAAAGTATCCAGTCTCACAAATCAATTGGACGAAGCCTAAACATCATAACTAATTTATTTCTCCGCTACTGGTAAATGTGCCAAAGTGCACATGCTCTCAATCTTCCTACTCAATGCATCAACCATTACATTGTCCTTCCCAAGATGATATAATATGGTGATATCATAAACTTTAAACAACTCCAACCATATCCCTGTAGCAGATTAAGGTCCTTCTACTTGAACAGGTGTTGGAGATTCCATCGGTCAGCATAGACCTCACATTAGAATGCCGTAAAGATAATGCGTCCAATATTCAGCCCGTGAATAATGGCTTGCAACTCTAAGTCATGCGCAAGGTAATTCTTCTCATGAACCTTAAAGTATCGAGACGTTTAGGAAATCACCCTACAGTCATGTATCAATACCGTGCCAAGTCTAATACGCGACACATCAGAATACGCAGTGAAAGATCTTGAAGTTGTAGGCAACACCAATACTAGGGTTGTAGTCAAGTAGTTTTGAGCTTTTAAAAGCTCAACTAACACTCATCGAACAATCTGAAAAGAGCACCCTTCTGGGTTAACTTGGACAATTGAGCTGAGATATATGAAAATCCTTCCACAAACCATCTATAATAACCCCCAAACTAAGCATCTCTAAATTTCTGTATCTGAATGACAAGCACAAAACACAACACAAAATTAATGCTCGCAAATCAAAGATAGTATAGTAAATTATCGTCACCACAAAAAGTGGATTTAAACAGTGTTCCAATAAGATTTATTTAATTACTATCCAATAAACTAACACTTGATTTGAATGATTATCAACTATAATTAACTACTAAAATTTAAGAAATTATCAATTTGTCGCGAAAGGCAACAGTTGAGAAACTAAGAAATATCAATGAGAGGAATAAGTGTAATTGACTATACAGGTGCAAGATAATTGACTTGGATCCAATTATTGAAGTAGTTCACTCTATAATACTGTTGGTTCTCTCGAATTCACCATATTATTGGATTCCACTTGAAGTTAAGGTTCCTCTTTCGAATGAACATTAATTTCAGTAATTAATCTAATTGAAGCGCGGTAAATAGTTGGAACGAACAGTTTTAACGACTCGGCCGGTCATTTCATGAGTTACTACTCTATATTTCCCATTTCTGCTTCTTTATGCTTTGTTTATCAGTATTATATGGTATCGGATTAGTCGGTTTGAATCCGGAATGGTTTTGGTAAGGTTTGAGATACTTAGTCTCTTCTGAGTAAGCTTATGTTGGAAAAGTTAACCGGATATTGACTTATGTGAATTAGGGCGCAGATGTAAATTTCGATGGTTTGGATAGATTCGGAAGATGATTTGGGACTTAGGAGTGTGATCGAAATATATTTTGGAGATCCGTACTAGATTTAGGCTTGGGGATTGAGCCGAACGGCGGTGAGTATGGGGAAAATACTACTAAAGAGATAAACAAAATATAAACTAAAAAACTACTAAAGGAATAAAATAAAATAAATAAAAAATACTAAAGAAAATAAATAAAGAAAGAAAACTAAAATAGAATAACAAAAGCGACTAATACTAAAGGAAAAAAAATATAAACTAAAAACTATTAAAGAAAATATATAAAGAAAGAAAAATAAAATAGAATAACAAAAGTGACTAATCTGCAAACATATCACCAATCACAAAGTACGGTCGTCAACATCACATGATAAGCAATAGTGAAACAAGCCCGACAAAGGCACATAGTATCCATACAAAAGAATAAGCCCGACAAGGGCACAAGTCAAACATCAATGTATAAATAAAGTATACTCCCTAAAGCCACCCCAACTAAAAATATTGCAGTGTCCTCACTGCACACTGTCCTCATTGCACAATATTAAAATAAAAAATAAAAGTAGTTTGAGGGTCTCCTTGGGGTCTGCATCAGACTATCAGACTGCACGAGGAAGGCTAATTACTGCCGTGAAGAACCCTCGGCCTCATCATCCTCGGCATCATCACCAGCAGCTTTGACATGAAGGAACACTCTTTGCTATCATCGCCGTCCTCAACTAGTATCTTCCTGTTCGGCTGCCCCTATTTGAAGATAGCATTGATGCCTCTCCACATCTTTATCATAAACTTTCCCTTTTATTTATTTTCACTTTCTCCTTTTGGAAGTCTGTCTGACGATCTACATATGCATTGGCCATGTTGCTATAGTCTGCCTCGAGTCTGCTAACAGAAGCTGCAAACTTCTCATGAGACTTTGCTTGTTTCTTCTGGTTATCTAGGTAGGTCTTTATTTCATCCTTTGTGAAATATGCAAGCATAGGCTGGGAGGATGAGGGACCACTAGGGAGCCGTGATACTAAGTCACGAATGATACAAGATTAGAATTTAGCATCCCAAACGATCTATTGGCCTGAGTAGCTTGTGAGGAGGACTCTGGTCTGGATACAGCAGAGGTGACTTTCCTCTTCTTATCTTTACAAAACTACCCTCACTCATTACTCTCAATGTATGAAAGGGTTTGTCGATTGGTAACCAATGATCGGTGCTACACACCTCTACGTCTGCCCGCCAGCACAACTCTGTAATCAATGAAGGAAACATCAAACCTGGACTTTCATCTAGAAAATACTCCTTCAGTATTATATGGTATCGGGTTAGTCGGTTCGAATCCGGAATGATTTTGGTAAGGTTTGAGACACTTAGTCTCTTCTGAGTAAGCTTAAGTTGGAAAAGTTAACCGGATATTGACTTATGTGAATTAGGGCTCAGATGTGAATTTCGATGGTTCGGATAGATTTGGAAGATGATTTGGGACTTAGGAGTGTGATCAGAATATATTTTGGAGATCCGTTCTAGATTTAGGCTTGGGGATTGAGCCAAACGGCGGTGAGTATGGGGAAAATACTACTAAAGTGATAAACTAAATATAAACTAAAAAACTACTAAAGGAATAAAATAAAATAAATAAAAAATACTAAAGAAAATAAATAAAGAAAGAAAACTAAAATAGAATAACAAAAGCGACTAATACTAAAGGAAAAAAATATAAACTAAAAACTACTAAAGAAAATATATAAAGAAAGAAAAATAAAATAGAATAACAAAAGCGACTAATCTGCAAACATATCACCAATCACAAAGTACCGTCGTCAACAGCACATGATAAGCAATAGTGAAACAAGCCCGACAAAGGCACATAGCACTACAAGAAATTTGTTAGTTTCCGACTACCAAAATAGTCGGAAAGTAGTCGGAAAAGTGCCTATTCCGACTACTTTCCGACTGATTTAGCGTAGTCGGAAAATGATTGGTCGGAAAATATTTTCCGACCACCGTAGTCGGAAATTTCCGACTACATCAGTCGGAAAATATTTTTCGCCAAATATTTAAATAAGCAGCTATATTCCGACTGAAGTAGTCGGAAAATAAGAAAAAATATTATTTATTTTAAAAAATATCTCTGACTACTGTAATGGGAATATTATACTAATAATAAATATTTATTAGTTATTTATTAAAATTTCCGACTACAGTAGTCGGAATCTGTAATATTCTAGCATCACTTTCCGACAATCGTAGTCGGAAAATCATTATGCTGCACACAGTTTTCGACTACAGTAGTCGGAAAACTGAATTAAAATTTGACAACAGCCATCCATTTTATTGGCACATGACCTATGAAATACAGAATATTATGACCAACCGATTCCAACATCAACAAACATTCAAAGCTCATAATGTCAAACCAAAACATTACTTAACGTCGAAATATTTAATATAAAGTCTAAGTAGCTAATACATATCAACACTAATATAATAAAGTCTAAACATAAATATACCACATCATTCAAATCTACCATAAAGTTTAAATATAAAATTTAACTATCCAAGAATAGTAATCAACCTTAAATCACTACTACATATCAGAATCAGAAGTGGGGCATGTGTTTTTTCATGTATTTATCCATTCTAGCAATGTAAGCTTCGGATGTCTCACATCGTTTCGACAACTCCTCAATATTCTTTTGCATTGCTCCCATTTCTTCCTGATTAGGAGCATCCGAAACTAATGGCGATGGACGAAAAGAGGAAGGCCGTTGTACTCCAAGCCCGTAAACTCTTCCTTTGGATACACCACCTGCTACATCCGTCCATATTGAAGTCATAACATCGGGTGACGGTTGGATTTGGGTACCATTATCAGAAGCAGGCTGCATCTGACACCATTCATCCAATCTTCTATGAAATCCATCCTGAAATAAAAGTAAGGATTATATAAATAAATAATTTTGTCACTGAAGATTTAAAAAGTGAGAGCAAAAGGTTAAATAAAGAACTAATGTTTATCACTGATACTTCTTTCTATAAAATTGCTTTCAGGAAAAGAAGGCATTATATCCCGGATGGTTGAAACCAAGCCCAACAAGCCATACAGGATGACATTTTTGTTGGGCCATGCAGGGGACTCATGCAAGCAGCCACTGGCTGTTATGGCATTCGCCGGTGATCAGGCCCAAAACATTCATTACACTCCCAATTCCAATTCTTCAATTCAGACTGCTAACCTGAATTTCACGGCTAAGTCATACAGAACACGTGTCGCGTTCTATAGTATCTATTACAATACAAGAAGTGATGATATGAGCTCTCTTTGTGCACCTGTTGTGGATGATGTGAAGGTTGAAGTATCAGGGTCTAGCACAGTCAGAGTTTTGGGGTTCGGGTTTATGTTGTGGGTGTTAGTCTTTGTATTGGTTTAAATTCAATAGTAGCTTTCTGTTTTACTCTACATATATGGGATCCAGTGTTGTACTACAGCAGGGAGGTTCAGATCGGACACCACCCGCGGCAAAAAAAGAAGTTTGCTGTTAAATAGCATGTATAACTGTATGTATTCTCAAGTCCAATGTAGTATGTCTTGGTAATTTTGCAATCAAAATTCGAAAGTGGTTCGACAATTGGATTCAAGGTGAGGAAAAAATTGTCAAAGCTGCAGTCCGGCACTTTCAGAAGATGTTCAACCTTTCCCCTGTCAACTTAGTGAATGTGAAAGGTGCAGAACATGATTTTGGACAGGATGACAATAAAAATAATTCTGATCTCCATTAACCTTTATATATAAATGCACAATGACATGAAATAAAGACAGTACAACAAGCATAACAGGTAACAATGCCTCGAGGAAGTATGAGGACAAAATAAGATCTACTAACGAAGATAAGGGATAATTTTGGCTAAAACTCTGAAAATAGTCTTAAAGTTATGATCTTACGTATTGTTCTGATGCACGTGTCTCAACCCATCCTTCCCTTGAACCGTCTTTCTTCTTTTACTTATGTGTCTCCGCAAAGACCTCAGCATCAGACACTGGTCCCCCTTTTAAATTTTCCTGCAAATAAAATATAATTTTTCTAGTGATGTCCAAATAAATGTCACATTGATAACATTGTGTCTCAAGTGAAGAGTGCATAATGCGACAAGAGTCAAGAGAAAATGTATATATATATAAGGATTAACTAGTAGGTATAACCCAAAGAAAAGATTTAACCTAAAGAAAAGATTCAAATTCTATTCATCTTTATCTTGATTATGCTTAGTGAGTTATTCAAGATGAATAACTACATCACTGCCCTTATGTTTTTCATCCAATTTGCAAGGATGAGTATATCCAAATACTCCTCGAGAGGAGTGTTTCTGCAAGAACGAGTAGGTTCAGAATGTGGTTCCAATTCAACACAGTTCCACACAAACTAAAAAAAATTGTCCTAACTATACAACTTTGTATCCATTGCATGTAATGCCCACACAGGTTGACCAAATGAATACAAACAGCTAATTAACAGGTAGCTAATCAACGACAAATTATGAACAACAGTAGATCATCTTCGCACATAGATGTGGTGCATAACTGTATTCCCACTCCAATTCAAGATTACATCGAAAGGAATTCAGGAATGTGTTACCTGGAAATGGAAATAGAAGAAGAAGAAGAAGAAGAAGAAGATCACCAGTAGCAGTTCAGAAACCAGTTAAAATTTTGTACCAGCAATGGAGCAGTTAAAACAAACCAGGACAGTACAAAATTGACCAAAATGGAACCCAACAATCAACAGAATCACAGCACCCGATAACTAGCCCCAATTCCAGACCAGAAACACAAACAAACATGGTATGAACTAATTTGTGAAAACCCAACAGCAATAGTCAACACCCAAAAAGACTCAACTGAACTTGAGTTAAACCAAAACTGGACCAACAGATCTCAGAAAAAGTTCCGTCCAATTGAAATTAGGAGGGAAGATCAAAATCAGCTACTGAATCTCGAAACTGAACCGAAAATTCAATGCAACAGTGTTCAGTTTATACTGTCTTTGTTTTTCTTCAACTTTCAACAGCTGACTCAAAACTCACCAGTATTTTTCAAGTGTTTTCAAGCTCTACTAGACTGCCTAAGAACCATCTGTCCTTTTAAGCTCTATGTGAACAAAAGACATATATAACTTAGCTAAAAGAGATAAAATTAGCTTCCCGTCTCACTTACGTAGCTTCTAATACTGTTTGTTTAATCTTTTAAGAACAAATCCAAAATGACATGCTTCTCTGCAGTTTCACTCAAGTAGCTGAAGTTGTTTATTGTAATTGTACCAACCTAAACATATTATCTTCATTCTGCACAGTACACCAAACTTCAACTGAGCAATTACATTATCTTAGGAGCAATGAGGGTTGAGTATCACATATTCATGATGTTACTATACTACACCAGTAACATGGTTCTAGAAGTTATTAGCCATATTGAATTGTTTTCTACAGTCCACACAAATCATAACAGCAACCAGATCCATGTACTCATATTATTGATAGAGATACCTTTAGCAAGGATGTTGAGATTAAAATTCAATTTGACCATGCAAAAGCAAACTAATCTCATAACAGATAAAGGGAACATTTGAAGAAGCCAAATGAATATGCGATTCCAAGTCACTACAGAGCACACAAATAGTAACTGGTAATTAAAGTTCAGAACTTACCAATCTCGTGTGTAAAATGACAACACCCAAAGCAAATGGTGAAAATAATAGCAGTTGGTAGTATAGAAAAGATTACCAGTGAAGAAAAAGAGTGAATAAGATGAACATTACCAGTGAATAAAAAGAGTGAATAAGAAAAGATTAAGCTTTCTAGTGAACATTACCGATCTTTGTCGATGAGCAGCAAAACTCATAGATCCCCCGATGTGCAACGAGCCACCCTTTTGAGAGGCTCGTGCTGCCTTTGCTCGTTCGCTCTTCGCCTTAAATTCAGGACTATCCCATATTGCTAAAAATTTTAACCACACATCCTTTCTTAGCCAACCAGGATTCTTTCTCTTGTCTCGAGCTTCAAACAATGAACTTGTAATCATTCTTTTTGCTTTCTTCTCGTATACATATTTTATTTCATTGTCATATCTTTGCTCCCACACACACTTTGTCTGCAAAATAATTAAATAAAGTAGGTGAATTGGATATTTGATATATAATTTAAAAATAAGGTTTATACGTACCCTAAACTGATTCCACATTTTATCTCTGATCTTATATGGAATCTCTTTCCATCTACCCCAAGCATTGTCACACCTCTTTTTTACGCACCCGCAAGGATGCAAAGAGTTTTTCCAATTAAAGGACAATCGAGATGGGATTTATTTTACTTATTTCAGAGTCGCCACTTGGGAGATTTGTGGTGTCCCAAGTCACCGGTTAAATCCCGAATCGAGGAAAAGAATGACTCTATTTAACAGTCCGCGAACCAGAAATCCGGATAAGGAATTCTATTAACCGGGAGAAGGTATTAGGCATTCCCGAATTCCGTGGTTCTAGCACGGTCGCTCAACTGTCGTGTTTGGCTTATCTATCTGCTTTTTACAATTATGTACTTAGTGCAAGTCAATATCCCTTCACCGCTTTTATTATTGGTTATGATTTACGAAAGAGAAAGTTGCTTAAAAATATGCTTTCGAATCACGTCACATGAAATGCACCGGATCCTCGACACATTCTTATTCAACATTTCGGGGTTTGGATTCGGGTCGCATGAAATGCACACCCGTATTTAAAAGGTAGAACTAAAATATGCGCCCGGATCGACTACTTATTTACACTGTAATATTCGTTAAGAAACGACGCGTCTCAAAATCTAAGTATTTCATATGTACATTTAGGGCGGCTATGTGATTAGTGTAATTATTGGGCGAGGCGCGCCTTTGATTCAAATATAAAGCGAACTACATCCCACTGTATCTTACTTAAGGGTTGATTCCAAATCATTTAAAACTTGCTACGAACCACACCACATGAAATGCGCCTGTGGTTCCTGACACGCTTTGTTTAATCTTGCCCAAAATTGGGGTCGGGTCACATGAAATGCGCCCCCGACTCTTTTTAATCTAATTACGTCATTCCGCTGAGTAACAACTCCCTAGCTAATCGTGCTTTTAGCATAAGATCTAACGTTAACAGATTTGGAGATTACACATACGAGCAGAAAAGATTGAATAGAGATACAAAGACTAATTCAGGTTCACATGCTTATCTAACGATAGTGTATCTCTGGCCTAGCTACACTTTTCCAATAGCAATACAAGCTTAATTGGAGAATAACAGAATGTAATTAAACATGAAAACTTTAGACGACTACATGTTTCAATAGACTTTATGCATAAGCTTCAAACTTCATTCTTTTCGAACCAAGGAACTACAATAACAGAGGTGTGTACCTGGAATGCGGAAGAACAAGGAAGAGTGAGCAATGGAAATGCACCAACAGCGACAAGAACAGTAACAGCAACAGTAAACCGGTAACAACCAGTGAACCAATAGCAACTCAATATACCAACCAACAAAAAAAACAGTGGCAGCAATCAAACAAAACTAACAGCAACCACAATTAATGAACCAGTGGTTAACTTGAGACCAACAGCAACAAATAATATCCAATGATTCAGCCAACAGCAACACCACACAGCAGCAACAACAATGACTAACGGCAGCCACAATCACTCAGGCAGCACAACACTGGAACTACCACAGCAAACCAGACACAAACAGCAATAACACCACACACGGCCAACCACAATCACTGAACCAGCTACAACAATGGCACAGCACTACCAACACAATAGAAGAACCAGCACTGGACCAACAACACTGTGCACAACAACACAAACGACCAAGAGCAGCAACACTAATGACCAACAGCACCAAATGAGCACTGCCACCAACAGACAAGCACAACCACAACCCAGTAGCCTGGAAACTAATGAAACAGTAGCCTCTCTCAGCTCTTTCTATCTATCTACTTTTCTGGTTTTCAAGAATGGATCTTTGCTGCTTATATTTCTCTAAGTGTTCTCCAGTTATGATTGTGTTTGCTCTCCAGATACTCTCTTGTTTATCACTGTCCATTTTTCTCTAGTTCTCTCAGTGTGTTTTTCCTCTCAGGTGTCTGTATGAATCCCCCTCTCTATGTTGTTAGCCCCCTTATACTTATAGCTAAGAGGACTCCTAAAAACCAGAAGACTCAGGGACTCCCCTCTGCCCATCCCTATTCCCTGAACCCCACTACCTACTGTCCAAAGTATGGACTCAGCATTAAACAATGCTGGTGGCAGGAGCCTCAGTGGGATGCCCTGCTGTGCAGGTTCCACTAGCCCTTGTATGGGTGTGTGATTAAACAATTAACCTATTAACTACAACCAATTATCCCCCTTTAATCTGAATCAAACAGTGACAAGCCCTACACCAATGAATTGCATCAGGCAGATTCAGGGATCAAGGAACTAATCAAAAATATGAATTAATTGCTTGACGACTTTAATCACATTGAACCTATGATTCGTTTTAACTACTGAAAACAGAGGGAATTGGCCAAATAAAAGGCCTCAAATGAGAAGAACAGACTAACGGGTATGAGAAATTAAAAGCATGAGAAACTGAAACAATGAATAAAACAAACACACATATTCACACAATCGAATTAAAACGAACAAAGAAGGAATGAATACCTCATAAGAAAACTGCCGACCCAAGCTTTGAACCAAAATGTGGAATTATTGAAGCCAAACGGGCTTTAATCAAGATGTTCTCGATTGAGAACACCTAGACTAAAGTCCCTTGGACTTCAATTACGGCTAACCCGGCTTGAATTGAGTTTCTTCAAAAATTAGGGTTCTTGGGCTCGGATTTGGGGCTTTTGCATTTTTGGTTAGATTCGAAGCAAACCAATGTCAATGGGAGTGTGGGGGAGGTGTGAGGAGACTGTGGTGTGAATTTGGGGTGATTTGGCATTGGTTCGAGTTTGACTCGAATCTTCAAATGAAGATTCGAGGAGCTCCGGCATGATTCGAGGTTAGTGGAGGCTGGGTTCGTGATGGGGGAGGTGAGGGGAAGGTTTTGGCATTGGTTTGGTGGTGATTGGCCTACCGGAACCGCCGTGAGGCGATTTCCGGCAGGCGGCGCAAGGCGGAGGAGGGCGGCGTTACACTGGGCTTTGAGAGCTTCTGAGGGACGAAGCAGGGGGGGTCTGAAAGGGGGGCGGGGTATGGAATGAGCTTTATATATGATTTGAGAAGTTAAATCCTGATCGTTGGATCAAACTTGATCAACGATCAGGATCTTCTCACTTAAACCAAACGGTGTCGTTTGGTCAAGGCATAAGTTGAATGTATTTGGGGATTTATGGATTAATCTGGGCCGTTGGATTATAAAATCCAACGGTCCAGATCGAGCGTTACACAAGCTGGACGGGTATTTGGGCTGGGTATTGAGGTGATTCATTTGGGCCTGTTTGTTTAGACTAAGACACGGCCCAATTCAGATCTACATGATGTACTATATGCATATGTGTATATATATATATATATATATATATATGTATATATACATATATATATATACACATATGTATATATACCAACCTATAACATCGCTGTTTTTTACTACAACTAACGCACAAAATTACATATCACCCAAAAATGTAAATCACATGACTTCGATATCAAACACTAAAAATGCAACACCTAGCATATATTTTTGTATTTTTAATTCAAATAAAATAAACGTGCACACAAAAGATAAAATAACACAAAATCACAAAAATCATACCCAACACGAAACTATTTTTATTTTTGAATTTTCCGGGAGTACTTCTCAAGTAAGGCAAAAATCACGTGCTCACAGCTGCCCCTCTTTGCGCGTAAACACGCAGAGTTTTCGTGCAAAGATAAATGAGCGGATATAAGCGATTTTTGCCCATTCGAACACTCCGTATGAAGCATTTTGGAAAAGTTTTGACCGAACCTTGCTTCAAAGGTCTCCTACATATCCCTGGCTAAAAGGGAATCAGGTCAATGTAGTTCGGGAAGTTCGGGTAGCTGGGACTACCATGACTGTTGCGATCTCGCTGTTACTGCTGTTACTGCTGTTACCACTGCTTAGCTGATCTCCTTGTTACACCGTACTAAGCGACAAAAACAAGAAGCTAGACTAAGTTACAGTACTACAAGTTCTTATCTATCCTTTTTAACTTGATCTTGTCGCGCTCCTTGCCATCTTGTCTGACTTGGCGTTCCTTCTGATGCTCCGTCTCTTCTTACGAACTTGGATTCATGCCGAAGATTTCCGTTACATTCTACCGCTTTCCTCTACCGAATTAAAACAGATCGCCACTCCATTCTCCAGGCGGGCTCCCTGACTTCAACAACATCTTTTGAAAATAAATTGTCATTCCTCTCTTCAGGCGGGCTCCTGACTTCAACAACATCTTTTGAAAAAAATAAATCGCCATTCCTCTCTTCAGGCGGGCTCCTGACTTCAACGTCAACTTTTGAAAAAAATAAATCGCCATTCCTCTCTTCAGGCGGGCTCCTGACTTCAACAACATCTTTTGAAAATAAATTGCCATTCCTCTCTTCAGGCGGGCTCCTGACTTCAACAACATCTTTTGAAAAAAATAAATCGCCATTCCTCTCTTCAGGCGGGCTCCTGACTTCAACGTCAACTTTTGAAAAAATAAATCGCCATTCCTCTCTTCAGGCGGGCTCCTGACTTCAACAACATCTTTTGAAAATAAATTGCCATTCCTCTCTTCGGGCGGGCTCCCGACTTCAACAACATCTTTTGAAAAAATAAATCGCCATTCCTCTCTTCGGGCGGGCTCCCGACTTCAACAACATCTTTTGAAAATAAATTGCCATTCCTCTCTTCAGGCGGGCTCCTGACTTCAACAACATCTTTTGAAAATAAATCGCCATTCCTCTCTTCAGGCGGGCTCCTGACTTCAACAACATCTTTTGAAAATAAATCGCCATTCCTCTCTTCAGGCGGGCTCCTGACTTCAACAACATCTTTTGAAAATAAATCGCCATTCCTCTCTTCAGGCGGGCTCTTGACTTCAACAACATCTTTTGAAAATAAATCGCCATTCCTCTCTTCAGGCGGGCTCCTGACTTCAACAACATCTTTTGAAAATAAACGCCATTCCTCTCTTCAGGCGGGCTCCTGACTTCAATCATCAACTTTTGAAAATAAATCGCCATTCCTCTCTTCGGGCGGGCTCCCGACTTCAACAACATCTTTTGAAAATAAACGCCATTCCTCTCTTCAGGCGGGCTCCTGACTTCAACAACATCTTTTGAAAATAAATCGCCATTCCTCTCTTCGGGCGGGCTCCTGACTTCAACAACATCTTTTGAAAATAAATCGCCATTCCTCTCTTCGGGCGGGCTCCTGACTTCAACAACATCTTTTGAAAATAAATCGCCATTCCTCTCTTCGGGCGGGCTCCTGACTTCAACAACATCTTTTGAAAATAAACGCCATTCCTCTCTTCAGGCGGGCTCCTGACTTCAATCATCAACTTTTGAAAATAAATCGCCATTCCTCTCTTCGGGCGGGCTCCCGACTTCAACAACATCTTTTGAAAATAAACGCCATTCCTCTCTTCAGGCGGGCTCCTGACTTCAACAACATCTTTGAAAATTAAACGCCATTCCTCTCTTCAGGCGGGCTCCTGACTTCAACATCAACTCTGAAAATTAAACGCCATTCCTCTCTTCTTGTACCATTTTATTCTTGCTGCATCGACTCTTGAGCCATCATTTCTCCTAAATCACCTTGTTTCGGAACTGCTTTCCTCCTGGGTTGTGTTATTTTTCTCTTGACTGCTGGGGATGTCTTTGGAACTAATTACTTACCTGCTGGGGTAATGCTGGTGGGGAAAATCTTCTTTATTTCCTCCTTTTCTACTTCCTTCAGAACCTTTATTCTCTCCCGAGATCGCTGGGGATTGAAGTGTCATCAGCTGGGGATTACCCTGTCGGGGGATCCCCTTTCCTTCTTCCTCTTTCCAAACCTCCTTCGGGGCTTGCGCTTCGCTCCCTTGAAAAACTTGTAGGATATAATGCTGCCGGTGAAATCTCGAAATCAATGTTTCATTTTCCGAGGACTGCTGAGGGTGATACCGGCCTCTTGCCTTTCTAAACACAAGTTTCCTCATTTTGTCCTGTCTGCTGGGGGTATAATCACAGCTTGTTGTTTTCTTTCTTTCAAAGTTGCTGGGATAACCGGGTTCAAAGATCATTTCCTCGCATTATCTGGCTTCTTTCCCCAACCGGGTATTTGGTTTCGAGAAAATTTTCGCAACGGGAGAAAATTTTCTGCCCCAATTTGAGAATCTTCTTCGTGGCATGCTTTTCTGCCAACAACCCCTCTTTTTTCTGTTTCAAATCAAAGAAAAATTGGTTAGTTTTAAAATGTGGTGGCTGGTTGTGGTGCTCCTGCTGGGGATGGTTCTCCTCTTCTTTCCTCGCTCTGCGTTTCATTGTCAGACCCTGCTGGGGATGTTATCATTTGATGATATTCATGCTGGGGATAGTTTTCTCCTTTTATCCCTTCCCCGTTCTGTGTTTCTCAACTTGCTGGGGGTTATTTTGTTGACGATGAGATTTCCTTTCTTCCTTTGCCACTCTGTGTTGTCCGACCACCTCGGAACTTGCTGAAGATAACACTGCCGGTAGATTTTCATTTCCTCAAAATTGGTGTTTCACTCTTCTTGAAGGTTGTTGAGGATGACACTAGTTCGAAGACCATTTCCCTTAAGACTTTCCTTCTTCCCCAAGTGGGTATTGACTTCCAGAAAATTTTCAAACTGAAAAGAAAATTTTCTGCCCCAGTTTAATAATCTTCTTCGCACCCTACTTCTCTGCCGTCAATGGCATTTCCTTGCTTTGCATAATAATTGGAAAGTTGGTGGCAAGTTTTGAAGTCATTTCTCACTTGTTCGGACTAGACAGACCTTGATGGGGAATTTTTGATAAAAATGAGAAAGATAAAAAGAAACAAAATAGAAGACAAAGGAAAAAGAAAATGACTCTCTAGCAAGAAATATCTACAAAACTTATCAAACGCGAATACCAACTCCACTGGTCATGACATGCACATATGGTCTATCCTTCGTCTTTCACGATTTCGGTCTCGTGATTTCCATCCGATTATCACCTTTATTCGACCTGTAGTGCCCGAAGGGTTTTCACTTTCAAGCCTCTCTCATTTTGATTTTCTCTCAGCTTTCGTCGTCTTATGGTGCCTGTGAAGGTTTTCACCGGTAAGACTCTCTCATTTGTATCACTTTTAGCTGGGGATTGGGGTGTCACTGCCAAGACTCTCCTATTTTCTGCTGGAGATCGGAGTCTTTCTGCCGGGAATCAGAGTGTTATGTCCCGAGGAAACTTCTCTTATTTGCCTAGCTTAGCCTCTTTTGAAGATTGGTCAAAAGGTCTTTCTTTGGACCGTAATGTGGGTTCGGATAAGGTTAGAAAGAAATGGTATTAAAGGCTCGAAACAAAACAAAATGGGTTCAAAATTACAACCTTCGGAGTCTACATAAACATAACTTTTATTGCCCCAGTTTCTAGCTTGGGGATTTTTATTTACACTATGACCGAGCTGTGAAGCGCCTACGTATCCTCTTTAAGGAATCGGGTCAAACGTAGTTCCCAATTCCTCTTTTTCAAGTTTCTTTTTTTTTCACACATTTTTCTTTTTCTTTTCTTTATCTCTTTTTGTTGTTTTCTTTTTCTTTACTTTTTTCTTTATCCCTTTCTTCTCTTGCCTTTCAAACTTGTGTTTCTAGTCTTTGCCACTAATTCCGAAGGAGGGGATGAAAGAATTTAAAATAAGGCTCAAAGGGTTGACGATGGATAAAGTGTTTAGATAGCAGAACAAAATGCCTTCGTCATTCCAATCTTCAAAACATGCCAAGTGTAAACAACACAATTAACATTCGTCATATCTTTAAAGCACAGTTGGACAACACTCTCATTTTCATTATTGTGAATGACCCCACGTCGATTTGGCCAGCTTGCCTTTAACTAGTTTCCTTTTTAGTTGCCCCGGTTTCACATGACTCGGGATCCAAATAATCTCAAATTGTTTTTATTTCCTTTAAATGACCCGATCATCTTCCAATTGCTTCATGATTAACTTTTAGAATTAAGCCACAATTATGTGTGCGCATGTCATGTCACTAGATTCGGCGTTTGAGCACAAGACAAATCTAAAGGGTAAACAGAACTAAACAGATAAAATGACCGGAAGTAACAAAAGACCGAAAGCTTCATTAAACTAATGACGAAATGGTTCAATGATAAAACAAGCAAAACAAACTAGAGTACCGCCCTGAAACAAAACTGGGCAGGACCAAAGCAAACTGCTAGGACAAAAGGGTTTGACCCCAAGAAAACCCTGAAAATAACTCGGACAAACAAAAATGACCACAAAAACGAACCACCAAAGCTCCATCTAGTTGACCGAAAGATGGAGTATCTTCCCAATTTCCAAGCACAACATTTTAGCCACTAATTTCTGCATCAATATTGCCAAGGCTGCCAACTGCTTCAACATTTTTAGCTCCAGTCGGTACACCCCCCAGGGGATTTGTGTGCCCCATGTCATCATCATCGACCACAATCAACCACCCTTTTTGAATCATTCTTTCTATTTCCTTTTTCAAGGTACGACAACTCTCAATATCGTGCCCTCTGACATTGGAATGGTATGCACATCGTGCAGGTAGGATCGAAGCTTCTTGCACGTGGGTCGGGAATATATCCGGGGAGCGGCGTAATCAGGCCGACATGTTTTAACCTTTCAAACAGACTGGCATAGGATTCTCCGATTGGGGTAAGAGCCTTTTCTCGCCTCAGCAACCTCTCCTCCCTAAACGCCTTATTTGGCTTGAAACCTGACCCAGGGGGTTTTCGGTATGTTCGTGGGGGTTGGTAGGCTTTTTGTGGAGCTGGGTACCTGGAAGGTGAAGTACGATTTTGGTTGTCCCGGGGAGAGTAGTGGTGTTGGGGACGGGAGTAGCGTTGTGAAAACATAGTTGGGGGACGAGTAATTGAGTTACTCGAATGGCTGGAGAAGTTGTGATAGGCGGGTATATATGGAGAGTGCGGGAGATCATCCGGCATCGGGTTCATGGTACGGGTAAGGACAGAGTCCAGGAAGCTAGGTGGTGGCGGAGGTGGTGCTTTTCCATCCATCCACGCCCGATACATATCAGCCACGTGTTGTCTCAATATCTTGACCTCCTCTACTAACCCGTGGTTCCGTTCAACCAGCTGTTGTCGGGTACCTGTACCAACCCACTCGGTCTTGAGATTATCTGCCATTGTCCAACCACCTCAACTTTCTGAACAAAACGAAACTACCATGTTAGCGTTAAGGTATTTCGCTTATTGATTTCCTTTGTTTTTCTGCTATTTTCTTTTTTTTTCTTTATGTGGTTTTCTTCTTTTTTTTTGTAGTTTTTTCATTTTTTTTTGGTTATGGATATGGTCGAATCCTATGTGGATTGCCTACGTATCATGACCCCGCATGAATCGGACCGAGCGTAGTTCTTGCAAATTAATGCAAGAAATAAAGAGATGTTTATTTGATTTTTTGATTTTTTGATTTTTTTTTTTTTTTTTTTGAAGGAAAATTATAGAAGCCGACTCCAACTACAAACTTGTGTAGGAGATTTCTACAAGAATAAGAATATTTTTGGTGTCAATTATGACTTTCTACAAAGTTGGCCACATAATGGCTTATTTGCCAAAAATGACTATTTTTGCAAAATTTATTTAAGAAAGATAAACTTAAAAAAAAAAAAAAATTTTTAAAAAAAATTTTCATTCCGTGGCTCATGGGGCATCGTCCGGCATCACCATAAACCAACACAAGAATATTTTCATAAATTGGCCACATGATGGCTTATTCAGACAAAGTGGCTCTTTTTTGCAAAATTTTATAAAGAAGATATAAATTCAAAATTTAGTCCTGGGGCCTATGGGGCATCATTTAGCACCGACACAGGCCAATACAAGACTGAAGAAGTTCAAATGCCAAAAGTGGCTATTTATGCAAAGACCGGCCATGTAATGGCTTATTGGATAAAGTGATTATTTTGTAAAGTTGAGTGATGACTCAAAACTTGATTTTTTGCGGATACAGCCTTTCGACATTTCCGCGAGGGAATATTTTCAGGCTGTGTCCAAAATTATTTACAAATGACTCAAAGTGGCTATTCTTGTAAAAAGCCTTCCGGTGTCTTTTTGAGGGACATTCGGCTTATTTTAAGCAAGAATAGCATCACCCGACTTATTTATAACAAAATCAAAAATTTGACATTTTTTGGTTATTTTTGCAAAAGGGGTATGAACCCGGACTTGATTTTGCGGCTATGGCCTTGCAACATTTCCACAAGGAATATTTCAAGGCTGTGCCCGCAAATTATTAAAAATGATTCAAAGTGGCTATTTTTGCAAAAACAGCCTTCCGGCGTCCTTTCGGAACATTCGGCTATTTTATAAAACAGAATCACTTCGATTTATTGAAAACTAAAATTCAACATTTTTGAAAAAGGGTGGTAACCCCAACTTGATTTTTGCGGCCACGACCTTTCAACATTTTCGCGAGGGAATATTTCAAGGTTGTGCCCAAAAATTATTTATAAAGATTCAAAGTGACTATTTTTGCAAAAACAGCCTTCCGGCGTCCTTTCGGAACATTCGGCTATTTGCAAAAACGGCATCACTTTGATTTTATTGACAAAATTAAACACACATTTTTTTTTGATTTTTTTAAAGGGGTGGTTGAACCCGATGAGGGTTGCCTACGTATCTCACCTAGTGGTGAGAATCAAACCTGCGTAGTTCGGTCAAACAAATTACATCTTTAAAGGAAACAAACTATTTATTATTTTTTCACACATTTTTTTTTTTTAAGTTTAAAACAAATTTTTTTTCTCTTTTTTTTTTTAGTAAAAAAAAACAAACTATTTTGAAATCACATATTTTTTATTTTACAACAAACGTTTTTTTTCTTTTTAAGTAAGTAAAAAGAACAAACTATTTTGAGACTATTTTTTTTCATTTTCCTCAATATATAAAAAAACGGTTAGCCTGCAAGTCTGAAGCAAATATATACATAAAACAAATAGGATGCAGCAGGATGGTCTTTTCATTTCAGGTCACCTGTCCTAGACGGACCCAACCCCTGTGTTGAGTCCCCTAAGTCAAATGCAACATGATGCAAATAAACGTTCCTACTAGGGATCCGGCATGAAGCTTTGTTATTCTAGGTTTAAAAACCCGGGTTTATTGTTCTAGACCTGGCTTACCCGAACGGACAACTCGAGCCGAGGAGGAGGCAGCAACCCGGGAATACAGAAGCTTCACCGGTTTTGCAACTTATCCAAACCTCGTTCTAAGGTGGGAATTAGACACTATACGGAAAAGAAGTCACACGAAGTGCACCCTTCTTCATGATTTAGAAGACTCAGAGAGGAGATTGGTTTCGGCACAATTTATATGTACAGTTCACAAAATATCAAAGCAGTAAAAACAACATTTGCACATTGATGCCAACATGTAAAAGAATCAGATAATAAAATATGCCAAATACAACAGTTATTCCGAGCTCGAATTCTAAAGATAATCCCCAGCAGAGTCGCCAGAGCTGTCACACCTCTTTTTTACGCACCCGCAAGGATGCAAAGAGTTTTTCCAATTAAAGGACAATCGAGATGGGATTTATTTTACTTATTTCAGAGTCGCCACTTGGGAGATTTGTGGTGTCCCAAGTCACCGGTTAAATCCCGAATCGAGGAAAAGAATGACTCTATTTAACAGTCCGCGAACCAGAAATCCGGATAAGGAATTCTATTAACCGGGAGAAGGTATTAGGCATTCCCGAATTCCGTGGTTCTAGCACGGTCGCTCAACTGTCGTGTTTGGCTTATCTATCTGCTTTTTACAATTATGTACTTAGTGCAAGTTAATATCCCTTCACCGCTTTTATTATTGGTTATGATTTACGAAAAGAGAAAGTTGCTTAAAAATATGCTTTCGAATCACGTCACATGAAATGCACCCGGATCCTCGACACATTCTTATTCAACATTTCGGGGTTTGGATTCGGGTCGCATGAAATGCACACCTGTATTTAAAAGGTAGAACTAAAATATGCGCCCGGATCGACTACTTATTTACACTGTAATATTCGTTAAGAAACGACGCGTCTCAAAATCTAAGTATTTCATATGTACATTTAGGGCGGCTATGTGATTAGTGTAATTATTGGGCGAGGCGCGCCTTTGATTCAAATATAAAGCGAACTACATCCCACTGTATCTTACTTAAGGGTTGATTCCAAATCATTTAAAACTTGCTACGAACCACACCACATGAAATGCGCCTGTGGTTCCTGACACGCTTTGTTTAATCTTGCCCAAAATTGGGGTCGGGTCACATGAAATGCGCCCCCGACTCTTTTTAATCTAATTACGTCATTCCGCTGAGTAACAACTCCCTAGCTAATCGTGCTTTTAGCATAAGATCTAACGTTAACAGATTTGGAGATTACACATACGAGCAGAAAAGATTGAATAGAGATACAAAGACTAATTCAGGTTCACATGCTTATCTAACGATAGTGTATCTCTGGCCTAGCTACACTTTTCCAATAGCAATACAAGCTTAATTGGAGAATAACAGAATGTAATTAAACATGAAAACTTTAGACGACTACATGTTTCAATAGACTTTATGCATAAGCTTCAAACTTCATTCTTTTCGAACCAAGGAACTACAATAACAGAGGTGTGTACCTGGAATGCGGAAGAACAAGGAAGAGTGAGCAATGGAAATGCACCAACAGCGACAAGAACAGTAACAGCACAGAGTGAACGATTATTTTGAGAATCCTTGTTATTCTCATTACTCAATGATGACAATTATAATTTATTCGTCTATTCGTCTATTGCCACATCCATTGATACATTCATAGTAGTAGTTTTATCTTCTTTCAGACTTATTACACACTGCTATCACATACTCTAAAGGGAATGAGAATAGAGCAAATTCAATGGGATGAGTTTTTAATTCTTTGCCCACAATCATAAATGAATTTGATCATGACAAGACATAAAAATTTTATCACTTTGGGTGGTTATAATATATTTCAAACTCCATTAGAATTGCAACCAAAATTTATCATCTTTGCTTGTATTTAAAATCAAATTATAGAGTGTCAAGAATTTGAAAGAGAAAACTAATATACTTACCTTAAATCCAGAATTTAATCATGAAGGAAGTTCATGGAACAGTTGACAATCATTATGCTTAATCCCAAAGCTTCTACTCAATTGGTTAGAGTCGTGCTGATAACATGTTATGAAACAATAAAAGAAGAAGAACAATATTGTAGAGAAAAGTAGGGAGAGAGAATTGATGAATTACAATGGAATAGAACCCTCTACTTATAGGGATAAGGTGACTTAGCCACCAAATAGTAAACCCTAGAATCTCTCTAAATATAGACATTCACCATAAATAGAATTTTATTTATAATACCACTTATGTTTTCTATTCAAGAATTAACCCACCGCTCACACAACCGCTTAAATTTAAAATAGCCGCTAGAGGTATAATATACATATAATTTATATTTTATACGTGTGTAATTGTGTATAATTAATATATAATCTATGTATGTGGCTAGAAAAAATAAATAATAAATATGATCGATAATTTGTATAAAAATCCCTTAAGACAATATTAATGACCAACTTTTAGGGTATGGGTATGGTCAAATTAGTTTAACTTCTCTTCTGATGGTAACAATTTGATCGAGTAAATGTTATTTGTATATTATTTCCTATATAAATGTTGATATACATTTTTCTGAATCCAGCAACAACCTCAATCCATAGTTATAGGAGAGCATATCATCAGTTTTCTGGTTTATTACAAAAGTTCTTTAGTTATATGTTTCTTTTCACAAAAAGTTGATAAGTAAAAAAAAAATATAAGATCATTGTTGGATCATTTTTTTCTCTTCAAATTATAACAGATCATAGGAAATTATTTCCACGTTTGTAAGAACTGAACATGAGTCATTAGCATTTAGTAGTATTGTGGATATATCTATTAATGTGGAGCTTAACGTCGTCCATAAATCCCTCTTTGGTATGAAGAAAATTATGAGCACCAATTAGTTATTTATTACTTTTAATTAAGGGAAATTTACATGACAATACATTTAGAAGAATTACATATTTTTTACCCGCCTAATCTACATATACAGTTTTCATTCGATAGCCCATAAACAATGATCAATTTCTGAAAACAGGTCCAACTCACAAATTTCGCCGGACTTTGTCATTCGTTTATCTATTAATCTCGTCAGACTTCGTCAAGAGATTACTCATTTTGAATACTTTTTTCTTTTACCGGTTTTTTCATGCCTAATAAATCAGATTCCACTTTTTCTCTCATTTTTATCCTTTTCTTTTTTTCTTTTTCATTCTTTTTTTCTTACTCCTCCCTCTTTATATATTTCCTAAAATTCACAGTACGAGGAAGTTGAAGTAAAAAATATATTCATCCTTAAAATTTATAATTTTAATAAAAAAATTGCAAGATTCAAAGTTTAATAAGGGAAATTCTTATTTTACTGAAAAAAAATAAAAAATTATATTATTAAACACCTTATATAAATTTTATACATAGTCATATATTAATTATACACAAGTATAATAAAACACACTATCTAGAGGCAAGAAACTCCAAACACTTCTCTACAATTATCTATGTTGTGTAATTATGTACACCAATGTATAATTTTGTATATGTGTGTATAATGAAGAATCACACACACACACACACACACACACACAAATATATATATATATATATATATATATATATATATATATATATATATATATATATATATATATATATATATATATATACACATACATACATACATTCGCTTCCGAAGTTATTAGAAGAAGAAAAAAAAGGAGATTCATAACTTAGAATAAGAGATAAGAATTAAAAGAAATAACCCCTCTATATTTTCTTTTTCTTCAAACGGGATGTAAACCAATTTTTCTTCATAAAGCAAAGCGGGGCAACTAACAATTACCATCAAGTAATACATGAACCACAAGTTTAATTCCAGTAGTACAACTTTATGTAACAAAATTCGCCAAAATACAAAAGCAGTAAAAGTTTAACGATTACCAAACTCAAGTAATACACTAAAACTCAAGTACTAAGAATGAATCAAATATATATATATATGTAGATTCACCAACGACCAGAAAATAAAAAGATCCTCCAATATCAAAATCAGAATCGACATCGACGAGCACTAAATCGAAAAGAAAAAACAACAAAAGATAGATTCGGTTGTGAATTGTTCGATAGTAGTATTTTGTGGAAGAAAAAAATATAAATAAAACGGTGCAAGAAAATCTGATGAAGAACTCAAACTATTTTGTCAAAGAGAGAGACAGAAAGAGCAACAACTAATTGAAAATGAAAGAGAAAGAAGGGCGGGGAGAAAATATAAAAGATAAAACTTATCTGAATTATGAATTAGAATGAAAAAAAGTCCTCATCATACAAAAAAGAGAGTGTGAACAGTAATGTGGTTAACCGATGAAAATAATTTTTTAACTTATAGAAAAACTTGGCCATATCGGATAAGAAGGTAAAATATAAGCTCAATTTTGTTAAATGTCGGGCCAATGGACAAAAAGAGTAATTTTTCATTTAATTAACCTTTCCCTCTAAAAGAAAACAAATAGGAGTAGTTGTTGGTTCAAAGCAAAAACAAAAAAAAAAATTGGCTGAAAGATTCATTTTTCTCTTCTTGTTTAGACTTCTTTTTTTATGGAATTTTTTGTTTTCCTATCAAAATTTACCAAAATACCGTCGAAAAGAGGGAAGGAAGGAGAGGGAAACACTATCGAGAGAGATGGCTTAATCATCTACGTCCACATATCAAGGTTTTCTTTTCCAATTATTTTTATTCAGTTAATTTTCCATTGTACTCTTAAGTTTAAAATTTTGTAATTTTCTTAATAAAGTCTATTACATTCCTTCAAAAAGTGTTTTAGGGTTTGATTTTTAACATTCACTTCATCCTTCTAATTACGCTGCTTTAATTTACATATATATTTCTATCCTCAATTTTCACGTGATCCTGAAAACTTTTCTTTAACAAAGCATCAAATTCGTGTAGTTCATGAACATCTTTTTCCCCATATAATTAATTAATTTGTTCATTTTGATGTCTTCTTTTTTTTTTCTTTTTACAGAGTGAAGGAGAAGAGTTGATGTCCCAAATTAAAATTTTATATCCAACCTTTAAAGATCATGGTATTAAACCTACTATATTTTTGTAAAGATATGAATTTATACACATTATTTGTTTTAATTTTAATAAATTTTATATATGAATTTATATTTAATATTAAAAATTATAAATTCAATTGAACTCGCAGCGTTAATGCTACATATGTTAGTGGAAGCTAAGCAACTTTGGAAACAAATTTAAATGGTCAGAAATTACAAAGAGAATTCCTAGAAGGATTGAAAATGAGACAAACCAAATAACAACCAAACAGCTGTCTATATTGATTCGTTGAATGGAATTACAACAACTGAAAATTATAATAAAACAGTAAAAGGATAAGATAAAAAGAGATGAGAAGAAAAAAATACACTGATAGAAGGAGGAGAAGAGAAGCTTAGACAAAAAGAAATGAGAAAACCAGGATATTAAATAAGTCTCTTGTTGGGATGTCTAATTCTTGGAAGATATTCTATCTCCTCTAACAAACTATTACACCCTATTTATTACTATAAATTAAAATAATTTTAAAATACTATTATTTATAGTTATCTTTTCTATTTTATAATAAAATAGGTATTTATTTATACTTACTATTGAGACATGAAATATGCCAATTAAGTGTTTGCGCTCTATCTTCCTTCTCTCTCTATCAACAAGATTCTCAATCCTCTCTCTTCTCCATCAAATCGGTAGAATCGTCGCGTCATCATTGTGGTCAAATCATCAGCGTTATCATCCACTATTAGCTCATCATTTTAGGCGAACAGATCTGGCCATTAGCTTATCATCCACTATCAGCGTCTCTATTTTTAATTTTAATACAATATATACAATATTTTTGTTTGGCCGAAAAACGCCATCTCCGGCGTACTTTCTTCTCTTCCTGATATTTTAGTCACATACAATGATACTAGTACATTATACCATGTACAAATACATTCAAATACATTGTATTTTTTTTTATAAATACATTATTTTTTTGCTGAAGGTCTTCATTTTTTATTACAATTGACTATCAGTGTGTTTTGTGATTTTTTGTTGTTTGAATACAATCGAATTGATGGTAAGCAACCTCCACTTCCAACCGAGAGCTTGTGAGTTCGAGTCTCCCCAAGAACAAGGTGGGAAGTTCTTGGAGGGAAGGATGTCGAGGGTCTATTTGGAAACACTCTCTTTATCCCAGGGTAGGGGTAAGGTCTGCGTACACACTACCCTCCCCAGACTCCATTAAGTGGAATTATACTTAGTTGTTATTGTTATTGTTATTGTTGTTGAATACAATGTATAATAGTGAATAACGAATATCTGTGAATTGAATAGAATGGTATACACCCTATTTCTTCATTACCTCATTATATTTACAAAAATAAAGTCGCGCGAATACATGGAAGACAACACAGTAGCAGCGAAATTTATGTAGAATTGATTTTGTTGAGTTAAATTAGGAGTGATACATGTTAATTGATAATATTTCTGTTATTAAACACCTAGATTCCCTATTTCTTTAGGCGCTAGTAGCACGAATACAGTGAATATAGTCGCGCAACTAAGCTCTCCTATTTTTTAGGTAAATTCTGCAATCGAAAATATAAAATTAAAAAAAAAAAGTGAAAAAGGAAAATGCTATCGGAAAGTTGTATTTTCCGGTCACTATGATTTTTGTGTGAGATAGTAGATGTTTTATGATTTTTACATGAGAAAACATAATTATATGACTTTGGGAGGAAAAAAGTCATTGTTATATAACTATTTGTGAAATTGATGCGAGAAAATACTTAGTTACTGGTATATAATGATATCCCAAAAGTGATACTTATAGATCACTTTTTATATGTGGAAAAAAGCCATATTCAAGCTAAATATGCAGTTCCAGTGTCTAGAAGGTCTTTCGCTTGCTTTGAAGCAAAACTGCATTGGCATAAAGTTGAACATCTTTAAGCAGCTAACAATCTGCAGTAGAAATGTCAGTTGAAGATTTAATTAGAGGCTGAATGGGTGAAAATTTTATTCAAATTAATAACTACTATAATTGTGCATTGCTCGTAATAGCCATATCCAGGAGGCAGGGGGCGCACGGGTTCTCACCAAAATTACAATGTATATATAAGGCAAAATTTATTTTTTATCTCTATATATTAAGTTTTGAACACCCTTGACATAAGGTAGATGTTTGGCTCTGTGATTAAGGGTGTTCAGAATGTGTAAAAGATTGTAGGTTCGATTTACGTGAGCTACAATCTAATTTTTTTTTAACACCGTTAGTATATATTCTGCCTCCGCCACTGGTCATATGTGGAGCATGAGGCTTTCAAAGTTTAGTAAATGAAATAAAGAAGTCATTTGTTATATTATATATACTAAGTCAATATTGAGCTGCCGGAAAGAGTGTACAAGTCAACAAAATTTGAGCGCCCTCTCCGACTGGGCAAAGACTGACAAAGATTTAGGAATTTTATTATAGTAGTACTAGTTATTGTTTAATTTCTTGGAGCAAATTACAATTACAGATATCACTTTGGAATTCATGATGATTTTCTTTTTCTTTCTTTAACTATACATAATAAGAAGATCAGATCAGATCCCAAAAAATGCACAACAACAAGCATTATTAAGGGAGTAGCAGCAATGATAGCCAAGCAGAGACAATATTTTCTTGTCCTTATCATCATTTTCTGTTTGTCTGATTTTGCTATATCCCAATCTTCTGGGAATATAAATTCTAGTGCTGAACTTTCATCTTTATGGATCAACAGGCCGTCTCTTTTTGTAAATTCCACCACGGGTGACGGGTATGGTGTGACACCCATACTTTTGCGAAGAAATGCCGACCTACAACTCCTTTGGGGATTCTGCTGCAATACCAATGCCACAGAATGCTTTCTTGGTATACTCTTGTTCGGCAACAGATCTAACTGGCAGAATGATATCGGAAATTTTCCCCAGTTAGTTTGGTCTGCTAATCGGAACCATCCAGTGAAACCCAATGCAACTGCAACTAGGCGGAGATGGCAATTTGGTCTTGGCAGACTCTGATGGCACTCTTGTTTGGTCCACTAATACTGCTGCCAAATCTATTTCAGGCTTAAACTTGACAGAAAGAGGGAATATCGTGCTCTTTGATACAAGAAAACGCGCAATTTGGCAATCTTTTGATCATCCAACAGACTGTTTGCTTCCAGGGCAGAAGTTGGTTTCTGGGCAGAAGCTTACAGCAACCATTCCTTTAACAAATCATTCTTTTTCTTTTACTGCTCTTAATGGAACTCTGGTGTCTTCCATAGATACTGATCCACCTCAGTACTATGTAGCTTCAAATCGTTATAACCTTGAAGCGGACCTCAGATCCAAAAATTACTACGATTTTGACGGTAGAACCTTTACTGCTCTACAAAACCCTTATACATCAGGAGCCCAACTTCTGAAGCTTGGGCCTGATGGACATATAAGTGTATACCAGTCGACTGGCGGCATTGATTGGATAGAAGTATATACGGTTGTGTCTCCAAATTTAGGGAACTGTGGGTATCCAATAGTGTGTGGAAGATATAGCATTTGTACAAATAGTGAGCAATGTAATTGTCCGGTAGAAGGAAACTTTTTCAGGCCAATAAATAGGAATCCAGATCTTGGATGCTCACAGCTAACATCCATTTCTTGCAACTCTTTGCAATATCATAGTCTAATAGAGCTCAAAGAAACCACATATTTTGCATTTGAGACTAACTTTGAACCAAATTCAAGCATATGGTTGGAGGGTACAACGATGGAAGATTGCAAAACAGCATGTCTGAGCAACTGTTCTTGCAAAGCTGTTGTTTGGTCCGGAATGCTAAGAAAAAACTGCTTATTACTGAATGAAGTCTTTTCTTTAATGGACAACTGGGCAGGGAGCGACAAGACGACCGTTTTTCTTAAGGTGCAGAATTCCTCAAAAACACAGTCTCAATCACCAATCATTTCTCAAGGAAAGCAATCAAGAAATCTTAAAGTGATAGTAGCATCTACTCTTGCAGCTTTCATAGGAATAGTTGCAAGTATAACTACGTGGTTTGTTCTTTTCAAAAGGAGGATGCTGACCGGCAAGGCCGGGGATCTTGTGGATCTAGCAACAATCTTACCGGGAATCCTAACTCGATTCTCTTACAATGACTTGAAAGTAATTACAGAAGATTTCAGCAGAAAGCTCGGGGAAGGAGGATTTGGATCTGTATATGAAGGAACACTCAATAATGGCACCAAAATAGCTGTGAAGCATTTGGACTGTGTAGCTCAAGGAAAGGATTCATTCTTAACAGAAGTAAAGATAGTTGGTGGCATTCACCACGTCAATCTAGTAAAACTCATTGGATTTTGTGCCGAAAAGAACCACAGGCTTTTGATCTATGAGCACATGGTAAATGGATCATTAGATAGGTTTATTTCTCATAAGAATCCAGCTAATGGGCTTATATGGCATACAAGGCAAAGGATAATATCAGATGTTGCCAAAGGGTTAGCTTATCTTCATGACGAATGCAGCCAGAAGATAATTCATTTGGACATCAAACCACAAAACATACTTCTAGATCAAAATTTCAATGCCAAGATATCTGATTTTGGGTTGTCGAAACTAATTGAGAAAAACAAAAGTAAAGTGGTAACTAGAATGAGAGGAACGCGAGGGTATTTAGCTCCTGAATGGTTGAGCTCAGTAATCACTGAGAAAGTTGATGTGTATGCCTTTGGAATTGTGCTCTTAGAACTACTTTGTGGGAGAAAGAATTTGGATTGGTCCCAGGCTGATGAAGAAGATGTCCATTTGGTTAGTGTTTTTAGGAGAAAAGCAGAACAAAAGCAGCTTATGGATATGGTTGACAAAAACAATGAAGATATGCAGATCCACAAAGAAGCAGTGACAGAAATGATGAGCATTGCTGCATGGTGTCTACAAGGTGATTTCACAAAGAGGCCTTCCATGACATTGGTCGTCAAGGCGCTGGAAGGTTTGGTGTCTGTCGAATCCAACTTGGATTACGGTTTCACGAACCTACCTGAGGTTGTAGGCAACCAACAGAGGGAAGCCACTATCAGTTCAATATTGCCTTCCATTTTGTCCGGACCAAGGTGAACAATAAGCTTAAGATTTTGAGTCTTCAAAAAATCAACTTATGGCAATTGTAATATCAGATATTGCAAACTATTGAAATTTAGCATGATATTTGCGTTCTATGACATTACAATTCATGAAATGTAATGCCCAGTAGTAACTTCTACCTTAGATTTTCAGCTTCATATATGTTACTATCATGTAGAGGATCCTCAATATATATATGCGAAGGGAAGTACGCAGTAGCGAAGCCATGACCACCCTTCGTTAAAAAATTGTATTGTGTATATAGGTAAAATATTACGTTTTAGAGGTATAATACATATTGAACATCCTTTGTCCTCCTTTCAAATTTGAATACCCTTAGAAAATTCCTAGCTTCGCTACTGAAAGTACGTATAATATTTTGGTGTTGCGTGCAGCTACTAAACGTTTGTGTTTACCTCGAAAATATGAGTAACAATTAAATTTGATTTATGGTTTTAAAGATACGTGATTTAGTTCAATACCAATTAATAATCGTATAAAGTATAAATGAAAAAAAAATAGTAAATTAAACCAGTGTTACTTAAGTTGTATCGACCTCGAGCCCAGTGACCTCGAGATGGGTATTAAGAATAGTAAAGTAAGAACAATAAAGCAAAAAGACAACTTTGGCGAGAAAAGTAGGATAGTATATTCTTACAAATGATTGGAGTCTCATTTATATAATAGGGGAAAGCCTAAATAAAGTACATTTTTATTTACAGTAAAGAATCTTATTAGGATAACTGTATAACCGCCTAGTACGGATTTGTACAAATCTATCCCTGAATTTACGCTATAATCTCTGGGACGTGGCAAGAATCTTGCCCTTCTGTAACAAACTCATAACGGTACTGTTTCGGAGTCGGTCGTACTTGGCTCTTATGTTCCTCGAGCACTTAGGTCTTCGAGCCTCTTATTCTACCTTTGAGCTCGAGCTTGGTCTATATCGAACTTTTGTCCTCAATGCAACTTCTCAAGCCTACAAAATCGGAGGCATATGATTTTGACCGTATACAATTTATTTTTAACTGCCGACATTTGCATTAGGGACTTCAACTAGTGTCCAGTAAGCTTTAATTTACTGTGATATGCTATTGGAAAAGGCCCATAAAGCAAGTTTAGAGTTTTTTGTATTCAACAACTGATCATGCCATGATCAAAGAACTAATGCTATGTTTGCTTTTGTGAGGGAATAATATTCATTATCCATTTTGCCTCAGAACAGGGAAGTATCACTATGTTCTTGCAGATCACTTATCCTCCTTTGCGTAATGCAGGTGTTTGTGAGTGCATATTTTTTTTTTTTTTTTGGAACCCAAAAAACTCGCAACCGCTGTATAATAACCTACAAAGGTGAGCACTGGGTAAACCTCCAATGTGTAATAACTTGCAAACAATACAGAAAATGTAAACCGCACTAGGCAAGCTCCGTGCGACAAGCTCAGACCCAGAAGGCATTGAGGGGATCGTATGACAGATATTACTTTTATTGACTCGCCACTGCAGAACGACCCCATTTGCCAAAGTCAACAAAAGTTACATCACATTGAAGAAGTTTTCATGAGTGCCCTCTCCGTGTTGACTTGAGTGGTTTGTGTAGTCCCTTATTCTCTTTATAATTGAAATTGGAAAAATCGTATTCATTGTTTTACTTGTAAAAGGAATCTACGGACATGACTAACTTTCAGATTTTAGTAAATAAAATGAGAGATCATTGTTATAGTCAAAGTCGGCTGCAAAAAATATACTATTGGAAATCAACGGAAATGATGGCACACGGAAGGAATTAAAGGTGATGCTCTTCTACTGAGCAAATATTGAAAATGAAACCAAAACAAAAAGAAACTGATTTATGGAGCATATAAGTGTGGCATGTAGTCACTCTATTGATTTAAGATTTAAAGCAACTACGAGGATTGTGGTAATATCATTAATTTGAGAATTTACGCCTAGAGGGCTCTCTGTTTATTGGGTTATGGATTGTGGAGGTTCGCTCGGTTATGATGGTTTTTCTTATGTGTTATGAGAAAAAGGATGTTACTATGGACCTTTGAAAGGTTATTAACCTAGTTGGTGCAATCAGAAATCGGCTTGGGATCTGTGGATGGATTTAAATGTGAACAGGGGCCTTATAGCATGTCAGATGTTATCATATCAGCAATGTGCTCTTTATGGAAGAGTATTCGCGGTGTTATTTCGTTGTCAGGTATTTCATGTAATGATGTATTGCGTCGTGCGAGTTGTGAGACGGCTTGGTAAATTTCTTATGTGTTGAGGTTCCGCGTAGCGATGATGTTATATAAGCAGGATGGCTCTTGAGATTCAGATCGTGTATCGCACCTCCATTTTTTAGTCCAAAAAAGAACATTTGATTTTTATATTCTTCTCTCTCTTTAATATTATATTATTATCTTTTATTTAAATTTTGTTTTCTTATTTTTATTAAAAAGAAATTCTATTTTTTTCTTTTTTTACATATTCATCACATATAATTTATATTTCTTTCTTATATAATTATATAATATAAAATTAGTTTATACCATAATTTTTTAAATAATATAATTTGTAAGAAAATATTATAGATTATATATATTAGCAGATAATACAAATAAAAGTGAAATCATTGAGATACAAGTTAATTAAATACATATTACATTATGCTAAGATTCAGATTAAATACTACATAAATATTTAACTTACACCTCTAGTATGCTCCCATAAATGATCTATTAGTGCATTACGAAGTACAAAATGAACATCTTTACCCTTAATTCTTTTGTGTCGCGCTTAAAATTATTCAAATCGGTGATTTTCATCTACTACTATTTCTACCGTTGGATGTGGACATTCTTAGTCATCTTGAATTGGTGCATTAAGATAATCAGATTGTTGAGGCGATGAATAATGCAATTGAGACAACAACAAAAGAAGAAGTTTTGACTGTTCAAAAAGAAAAACTAAGACTAAAAGAATTGAAAGAAGAAAATAAAAGTTTAGTGATCGATGTTGGATCTATTGTCGATCCGACTCGTTGTGAATTTTTGCGACAAGAACAACAATGAATAATATATAAAAGAAATCAATAATTTTCACAGTCACAACCACAACAAACCTCGACCCCATTCACTCAATACTATAATGATTTTAGTGTATCTGAAAACGATATAGATCCTTACTAAGTTATTATGCTATTTACCGTAATTTTATTTTTTATGTTTTTAATTTAATGTATTTTTATTTTTAATGCATTTCCAATTTTAATTTATTTTAATTTTTACTTTTTAATTTTAGCCACTTCTAATATTTTGTATTCACATCTTTCAATTTTAGCAACATCTAATACTTTATATTTGCACCATTTAATTTTTAAGATGATTATATATATTTGTACGATTATAAATTATAATAAAATTAACTTATAATTTTTACATAAAAATAATAAATGCACGAAAATTAATTTATAAATATTATATGCCAAAGTTAAGATATAAAATTACTTTTATAAAAATATTACATGAACATAATTAGGTATATATAAATAGATAAATTAAAAGAGTAAATAATAATAATAAAGTAATAAAGAATACTAACGGAGGAGATGGGCAACAACATTGGAGCCAAATTTTTTCAAAAAACGAATGCATTATGGAAAAATACAGTAACGTTGGAGATGATCTAATATCCAAAACATATAAGACTGAAATCTTGGTTCCGCCCTGTTGACAATCCTTTTTCTTTTAATTTACTTGTTTAATTACTCTTTTGCTTGTATTCTCTTTGGAAAATTTACTTGTCATTAATTGTTTTTAAAATGATTAAGATTTAGAGGCCGATGCAGATATCCCAATTACTTATAATTATACAATCTAATTATAATAGAGGCGAATCATGTTCAACAGACCGCATAGCGCAGTGGATTAGCGCGTCTGACTTCGGATCAGAAGGTCGTGGGTTCGACTCCCACTGTGGTCGGTGCTTATTTTTTATCTATATATCTCTTTTTATTCTTTCTGTTCTACACTTTTAGTATTGGTAAATAATACCCAATCTAGGTACTAAATTAAATAATCCAGCAATAAATTGAAGCTTTGAGCCCGTTTGGCCATACAAATGTTTCACTTTTCTTAAAAATGATTTTTTTTTTAAATTAATATTTTGCCATAAAATTTTCAATTTTCACTTGAAGATTAATTTTGAAACTTTTCACTTCAGGCCACGCACAAAAATTTAAAAACAGTCCAAAATGATATTCATGTGCAAACATAACTCTAATTTTTAAATATTATTTTTCACTTTAAAGGAAATTTTTTATTTTTTTTTTCGAAATTTTACGATTCTTATGTCCAAACGCCCACTAAATCTTTTAGCATGGTTAAAGGCTGAAACAGTTCACTATAATCATTATTAAACCTTAAAACTTAACATGAAGCAAGGCCTTTATCACATGAGTTTTTGTTTTATTTTTTTATCTTTAAAAAGAAGCAAGGAGGTTTTGATGGTTTCCACTTCCTTCTGTTCATAAATTAGTAGCTAACTTAAAATACAATCAAAGGTAAATGATTGATTGTTAATGTCAATTCGCTTGTTTTTTGGTATTTGGAAAAAAATTTAATTAGACAACTTATTCTGAAAAAAAAAAATCTCTTCTGAGTTCTCAAAAATTTGGCCAAAACTATAAACAACTAATGAGATGCTATATACAATTTTCAAATTTTTATTTAAAATACTGCTCAGAAGAGTACATTCCAAAAAGTTACCCCAACTTGAAGAAAATTACTTGGGATGTATCACCTTGTAACTAGTAGAACAATTGGGTTAGATTAACGGATCTTTACTCAAATAGTTGACCTGATTTATTGTTTACTTTTTGACTCGTATACATAAATAATATACGATTATATATATATTATACATTTGCTAATTATTTTAGTTTAAGCAATTGGATGGATAATTACTTGAGTTAATTCATCTTAGCGCGGGATTAATGCTATAGCCTAAAAGTTGCTTAAATAGATAAAGAAGCAACAAAAAAATTATAGAAATATGATACTTATTGGGATGATTTTTAATCTTTTCCCCATGAACATAACTTTAAGGTCAAAGGTTAAGCGTGTTGCCCATAAGCAAGCGTGGGCAAAACTTTCTAATAGGGGCAGATCTAACAACACAGCTATAGGTTCAATTGAGCCATACTTTTATCCTAGATACAGATTTTCAGTATAAAATTTACTAAAATTTCTGAAAATTTAGAGCAATGAACCCACAACTCAAACAGGATGATGTTAATTTTCTAGATCTGCCTCTACTTGCTAAACTTAAAGTTCTATCTATGAGCCGAGCAATGATAAAAATTTAAGATCATCGATTTTGAGGGCTATTTGTGTACCTCACCCAATAAGTCATCTACTCATTGGATTTTAAAAGGAAGTTGGGAGAAATTAAAAAATAGCTATATTTATAAGTGGTCATTAAAAAATAGCCATAATTTCAAAAGTAATCAAAATTTAGCCACTTTTCATGTAAAGATAAATCTGAATGAAAATATTTTTCAAAATTCGAAAAATACTCTAGTATAATATATTGGAACAACATAAGTATACTAGAACTCTAATATAATGCAACTCCAGTATAATATACTTGACTTCCAGCATAATATACCGGAGTTCTAGTATAATATATAGGTCTAGCATAATATTCTAAAAGTTCACACATAAGTGCTCCAATCTCCGGTATATTTTGCTGGAACTTTTTGCGCGTTGGAGTTCCAGAATAATCTACTGGAAGTCCATACATAGGTACACCAATTTTCAGTATATTATGTTGGAAATTTTTGTGTTGCAGTAAAATAGTAGTTATTTTTCAATAACTTTACAAACATTAACTATTTTTGAATGATTAGTCCGAAAACTAGCTAGCCCGTAGTATTTGTTCATGCAAGTTGGATTTGTACCCAAGTAGGAGCCCAGCCCATTTAACCTATTGCTCTCTCCTCTCTCTTCAATGATCACTGAAATCAAATCCTACAAACACCAGGTAGTTATAGTTGCTTCAACATCATTTTCATCTTCTTTACATTACATTATTAATAATCAAACAATCTCACCTTTAAGCTCCCCAATCACACACACACTTCAGTTACAAATCTCAGATTCCCTTTTAGCAGTTCCAAAAAAAAGCTATGAAATTGCATAAACAGTCAAGCAGAAGAGATGAAGAAATACCCAATTCTCAAATAAGCTTACCATACTCACCAAAGACCCTCAAACATCCAACTAGATCTCTTCCCAGATCCATTAACTATCTCCTCAAAGAACAAAGACTTTTATTCATTCTTATTGGTATTCTTATTGGTTCCACTTTCTTTATTTTTCAACCTAGTCTTTCTCTCTTAAGCACATCTTCTGAACCACATTCTTCAATTCCCAGATCATATAATGCTTTAAATCATGAATCTTTATCAACTTTTTCATCATATAATAATGTACCAATTTTTAAAGGGAGAGTACCAGTTGGGGTTGGGAGGAAAAGGATGAGGATTGTGGTAACTGGTGGAGCTGGTTTTGTTGGGAGTCATTTAGTGGATAAGTTAATTAAGAGAGGTGATGATGTTATTGTTATTGATAATTTCTTTACTGGGAGGAAAGAAAATGTGATGCATCATTTTGGGAATCCAAGATTTGAGCTTATTAGGCATGATGTTGTTGAACCTATTTTGTTGGAAGTAGATCAGATTTATCACTTGGCTTGCCCTGCTTCTCCTGTTCACTACAAGTATAATCCTGTCAAAACTATTATATCCTTTTTTCTACATCACTTCTTATCTTATTATTCAGATTTATCGGCTTTACGTAGAAACACCTCTTTTGGGTTTTGTGTACGAGTGTTCATACATGATAATTAGTTCAATGTTATTGAAATGAGTGTTCTTTGATTTGCTTATTGAATTTGTAAAATACCTGTTAGAACTGTTATATTAGTTTGGTGCAACGGTAAGAGTTTCCGGTTGTGTGACCAGGTGGTCACGGATTCCGGCAGTGTAAACAGCCTTCTGTGCAAAGTAATAACAACAAAACAACATACCCACTACTTCTTAGGTGTGCCTCGACCTCTCCTCAAACCCATCATGGTCAACCTCTCACACCTCTTAACAGGAGCGTCTGCTTCTCTTCTTAACATGCCCGAACTATCTCAGCCTCGATTCCCACATCTTGTCACAGAGGCCCCTCCCACTTTATCCCGAATAATTTCATTCTTAATCTTATCCGTCCTGCTACACCTATACAGCCATCTCAACATGCTCATTTCTACTATTTCCATATATAAATGCAAAGTAAGACTGCAGAAAATAGACTCAACGTAGTCCACCCCTTCCCCAACCCCTCCTCGTAGAGGAGCAAAGGCGGAGCTAGAATTTGAACTTTATGAGTTTTAAGTTATAGTGACATCACGTGTTAGTAATTGGGTTCTGAATTTAAGTTTTGTGCATAGTTACTTAATTTCTTAATACAAATATAGGGTTTGTATTAAAGCTATTCGATTCGGTCGAACCCGTACCTTATCTTTTAGCTCCGTCCCTGAGTGATAGCTTAGTGTACCGGGCTTCCTCAACTGTTGTATAAATTCTAGATCATTACTTGGCTTACAACAACAACAACAAATCCAGTTTAATCCCATAAATGGGGTATGGGGTAGATCAATACTTGGCTTATTGTTTAAAATTAGCTTTATGTATAATACTTCGTTGGTTGTTTTTGTGTGTGCGCTAATATGATAATTAGTTCAATGTTATGGAAATGAGAGTTCTTTGATTAGTTTATTGAATTTGGATGCATTTGAGATCCTTAACTGTGATTACAAGACAAATGTGATGGGCACACTTAACATGTTGGGCCTTGCGAAGAGGATTGGTGCGAGGTTCTTGCTTACCAGTACAAGTGAGGTTTATGGTGACCCACTTGAGCATCCTCAAAAGGAAACATATTGGGGTCATGTCAATCCAATAGGTCTGTAGAAACTAATATATTTCTTGTATAGTGAAAGTTATCTCATCAGCTTGTTTTAATGATGTTTGAGCATCTTGAAACATGTAGGTGTTAGGAGCTGTTATGATGAGGGAAAGCGGACTGCTGAAACCTTGACTATGGATTACCATCGCGGTGCAGGTGTTGAGGTAGTGGAGATTTGCTTTTTTACAGATAAAAATAATATGTGATTTGCTGAATGCTTATAATGCAATTGAACAGGTTTTCTAATTTTAAAGTTTTTCAAATTTTATGCAAAATTATCTACCTAGTTGGGTGCATTAGAAACTAAATGCAGCATGTTTTGCTTGAAGTACTGGGTGAAATGCACTATACTTTACTTTTCGTCTTTGACCTGGGAAGATCAATGGGGTGCTTTTCGTGCCATTGGAGGAACTCTCTACCGAATTTGCAAATCATCTTCTTGTGCTGATAGATGCCTTGAATAGGGTGAAAAGTTTGGTGATCTAGACTCTAGAATAGTAGAATGCATGTCTATTTATCTCCTTTTGGCCTCTGTTCGCCTAAAAGCATAAAAACAGCTAATTTTGGACACTATAATGGAGAATTTCGAAGATCCTTCTGTTCTGTTCGATAAGTCTGAACTTTAAAAAAAAATATCGGAACTTAAAACATGGAGAGTAAGAGTTATTTAGTTGCCTGCTTAAAGTGGAGCAGAACCATTCTTGAAACAGAGAAGATAATGGCAAGTGACGAAACATGAATATATGGTGTAAAAGTTGCAATTTTTAGAATGAATGTTACATCTCAAAAATGCAAAGATCATGTTGAAGGGCGGTAATATGAATAGGTGAAGTGCCTTATTCTTTAGACTCCTTTCTTCCTTGAACACACGAAAGCTGCCTGCATGCAGTTCAGAACTGTATGATAATTCTTATTGGCGGAATACATTTGGAGACACTTAAAGTTGACACCATCTTTCATTTAGATACCTAAACTGAAGGTTATTCCTATTGAGCATTTATACTACACTAATCTTGTTCGAATTAGACACTTTTTTGATAATTAGCCAAACTTACAAAGTGTGTGCAATGCACTCACGGCTGATGTGGCGAATGACAAATAAAAAAAAGAATATATATCATTTTGAGTTTAAAAAAAAAAAGAAAAAACTATTTAAAAATCTATTTAGTAACAAAATAAAATAGATCCCAAGGCCGCCGGACAGACCCTAAAAAACCGGCGACCCATCTTCTTCGACGAGCCATCAACAGCCATGCCACCATCAACCTTAACAGAGCTGCCACCATCACTCCATTGAAACCAAATCCGCCGCCGCCGCTCCCTCCCTCATCTCCATCTTCAACCAAAAAACCCTACACACTATCAGCGTCTCAGTCAGCCACACCAGCCTACAACGACCACAACTCCATCTGTCACCCACGATCTCCTCCACACAAAACAGCAACACCCAGTGATTGCCCACTCCCTTCACACAAAACAGCAACCTCCTCTTCTTAAAAACGACCAGCAATTGCCCACTCCCTTTCTCACAGCAGCAAACAACGAACACCCCGGTTCCGCCGGCACCCCCTGAACCTAGTAGACACTTACAGCAGCGACGAGCAGCAAATATAGATTTGAAACTAAAAAAATAAAAAAAGGGAAGAACAAAAACAAAATTAAAACGGGAAAAAGACACAAAAAAAAAGCAGAAAAAATCTATTTTTTGGGTTTTTCACGCGCCTATAATGGGTGAAACTCACTCTATGTGCCAACTCAGCAAGAAGTGCCTAATTGGAACAAAGTTCATGTAATGTACGTGCTCATAAGAAATACCCCTAAGTTCAGGTGTCTAAATGAAAAATCGTGCCAACTTTAAGTGTCATCATACGTATTCAGCCATTCTTATTTTTAATTGTCATTTTTAACCATTTTAGTTTTTCAAGGAAAAATTAGAAAGTTCAACTTGAAACCTATTCGTGCTAATTCTTGAATTTGTGAAGTTGAACAAACTCCGGAGTATTATGATGAGACAGCATGAAATCGTTTTTTTTTTCAAACAAGATTAATTCTGAATTTCAGTTCTATATTTTGTACTTCTCAAAAAAAAAAATACGTTCTGTATTTTGCTCCCCCTCTTTCCACTTGCAAAAGCCAAATGGATTCAAGTGATAGGATGTACCACAGGATACTTGCATTTCTACATATACAGCACGGATGACCTAGAATTTTACAGCTCAGAATCTTTGCATGCAGGTGCGTATTGCTCGGATTTTCAATACATATGGACCTCGTATGTGCCTAGATGATGGGCGTGTTGTCAGCAACTTTGTTGCCCAGGTTGTTTTCTCAGCTAGTAATATCATTAAACTGAGCTTGCCTTTTAAATGACCTTTTGTATTACTTATTATTCTAAAACCATGTTTGCAGGCCATCCGCAAACAACCAATGACAGTATATGGTGATGGAAAGCAAACACGAAGCTTTCAATATGTCTCAGATCTGGTACTGCATCTTAATCAGTTCTCCCCCATTCCTTGTCTCTGCCTTTGCATGTTTTCTTTAGCTTAGTTGAAGGTGGTTAAGGGTGGCTATAGCATAAGGTGTTAGTTTCTTCGAGTGAATTTGGTTACGGGTGGTAGGGATGGTAGTGAAACTTGACTTGAGTTCTTGGAGACGAAAATATATGTGGCTTGTGTTTCGAACTTTGGAGGAAAAGCTTTCCACCATTTAGATGACAAAAGAATTATAGAAGTTGTAATTCATGTTATGATCAATTCGACGTTCTCTTAAATACGACCTATTTCTTTTTCTACTCTGAATAGCTAGTTTTCTGTTAAATTTGCTTCACTATATTACAAAGTAAAATTCTATTAAAGAGCAAGAAGTTAAATTTTTGGAGTTCCAATCTTCAAAGTTCAAGTTCATTAAATAGACAAAATGTTTTGCTAGATTTTGAAAGACGTATGGTCTCTCTATCCCAAACTGACTACCTAGTTCGACTTTTATAAATATCAAGGAAAGAAAACTTTGAACTTCCTATGACATTGGTTTGTTATAGACATGTTAGGATAATGGTGAAGACATGGAATGAGTGCAACGATGCTGCATCCTATTCGATGAGGATTGTGAATTTTACGTTAATTTTCACTTTTTGAGGATTGTGAATTTTCCCATTTAGGGAAAAGGTAAGACCAAAATGAAAAGTAGGTCAAATAAAGAAGTAGGGAGTATATTGATTCCACCAAGGGATTCTTGGCTTTTCAGTACCTAGTGGTAACTTACTATCTACTCTCATGCTACTTATTCAACTGAGTGAATTTTATTCTGTTTAGCATCAGTAAACAGAATAGTTGGAATTTTATTCTGTTTAGCATCATGAGTGAATTCTGTTTAGCATCATTAAACACAAGTTATCCTAGAATATCCTAGAAAAGTTGGACAGTATAAAGAAGCACTTTAAAGAGTAAAGGAGACAGACAAAACATATGCTAATTTAGCTCCTAAGAAAAATAAAGTGAAATGATATTATATCTGTGTTTACTGCCGAAGTGTAGACAAGTTGAGTTTCTAGGCTCAATGATCCAGGCGATTGACATGATAGATGTAGATGTAACACAAAACTATAATAAGATGACTGAAATGTAGAGTTCCATAGAAGTATTATCTGATAGGAAGAATCTTAACAAAGTGAAAGGCCAAAGTTGCCTTCGAACAATGTTAATGAGAGTGAATGTTATAGGAATGCAGATGTTAAGATAGAATTGTGGTTACAAGATTGCATGGTTTGGTTACAAGATGGTGGAAGTAGCATACACGAAGGATAAAATGAGAGGCCCCGCTTGAGATGGTTTGGCTATATCATGCATACCTACATATGCTCATCAATAGGTCTTATATGCTGGTTGAAGTAATAAAAGATAGATGAGGCAGACCTTAAATAACATATAAAAAATTATCTCAAAAGGCTTACAATCTATTCTAACTTCTAAGTAATGTGGACTCAGCTAAGTAAAAAATACAATGGAAGCAAATGATTCCTGTAGGTGGTTCCAGCGCGGGATGCTTTGTGTACCGGGACGCCCTTTTTTTTAAGAATGAAACGGACCTAAATAGAGAGGAATTAGTAGCACGAAAGATTCATATAGCCGATCCTACAAAGTTTTGACTAGGGTTTAGCTGATTGACTGATTGATGTTTAATTGAAAAAATTCATTCATAAGTATAAACTTGATTATAATGTTTTATTGAGTCTAGAGTTCATAAGAGAGGGCTTCTTTATTATTATAAATATATTTAACCTAATTAACTTTGTTTGATTAAGGTTGATGGACTGGTGGCCCTCATGGAGGGTGAGCATATTGGCCCTTTCAACTTAGGAAACCCGGGAGAATTCACCATGTTGGAGCTTGCTGAAGTAAGTCGTGATTATTTATGCATATGTGCGTATCTACAGATATGTTTGGGACTATCTATGGTCTATTTGTGGTGAATGTTGCTTATTGAGAATTTAAAAGTTCATTCTCTCCTGCATGTAGTTACAAATAGAATATCTGTGTCATTCGCATGCTTCATAAACTGTCGGGACCTGTCTTTTCTCATATTTATTTTCATTGTTATCGTTCTACAATAAGCTTGAAATGTTAGCTAAAAGAGTGAATCATGTCTCTCTGTGTTTATTCTAAGTTTTGAAGTGTTAAATTTGCACGATGTAGATATTTTTTTTATTGCTATAGTTTATACATTCATGAGTTAGTACGAAATACGAATGCCTATTGAAGATATGTCTTCCGTAGAGAAGAGATCATATATTAACTAAATCAATGGATACGTTAATCTTCAAATATACTACTACAACAACAACAAACCCAATATATTCCCACAAGTGGGGTCTGGGGCTGGGAAGGGTAGTGTGTATGCAGACCTTATCCCTTCCTATTGAAGATAGAGAAGCTAAATTTTAAAATTAGAATGAGAGTCACTGATGCTTGCATTTGGGTAGGCTGCCTACATCAAGAATGAGAGTCACTGATGCTTGCATTAGGGTAGGCTGCCTACATCACACCTCTTGGGGTGCGGCCGTTACCCAGACCTGCGTTCACCCTGAGTGAACGCGAGATGCTTTGTGCACCAAGCTGCCCTTTTATAGTTGATGGAATGTCTGATGAGAATAAGTTTCTACCTTCTTCCCCCTTAGAAAATGTAGGTTTTATTGAGTATCAGCAGTATGTTGGTGTTGTAAATTACAACCAAAAAGCTCCAAAAGTCCATAAAAAACTCCTACAACTATGCAAGTATGAAATGAGATCTAACAGGGTTTTAGCATCATCTACAAGTTCCAGTTTACACCAAAACATAATAAGTGCCTAACAGTCAAGTTGTAGTAATTTACTATTTAGAGAATGAAATGTCGAATATTTAATCAAGTTCCATATATTGTTTTAAGTGCTAAGTTATCAAACACTCATAAATTGTATTAACTTGGAAACAGGTGGTTAAAGAAGTGATTGATCCCAGTGCAAATATTGAGTTCAAAGCCAATACGGCTGATGATCCTCACAAGAGGAAACCAGATATTAGCAAAGCTAAAGAGCTGCTAAACTGGGAACCAAAAGTACCCTTGCGAGAAGGGCTTCCTCTCATGGTGAATGATTTCCGCAATCGCATATTGAATGAAGATGAAGGGAAAGGAAACTAATAAGGGTAGATGCAAAAATAGTATGTATAGCGCAAGACATAGCCTATTGTTTATTACACTCTGAAGTTGATATGCATTCATTTTTTTTTTCATTTTTGTATTTCTGTTGTAATAGCTGATGGAATGTTTTTTCTTTTCCATTTAATTCTTTTTCTCCTTCCACTTCCTGTAATTCCAACAATGCTTTGATTTGATTTCTGTTCTGGGCACTGCCCTATGATGTTTTAAAAGAAAATGTTTCTGTTATGATCAATAGCTGATATTCTCCAAGTCCCTATCTTTTTTCTCTGAACACTCATGTTTTCTTACAGGAATTATATTTCTTACTTCAACCAGGGAATTTTCTGTTTTGCATGGACATATTTTCAAGTTTTTATCTTTAGCTAATATCATTAATTAACTTTAACTTGTTTGTTGTAGCATGTAACTTTTACTATATCTTACTTTTTACGGTCGGTTACCTGTAATTTTCTTTAATGTGACCTGATAGTGTAAGTAAAAGTTCTTTTCATTAAGTGTTATAGAAGTTAAACTCTATTAATTGCTCCACTTGGTTTTTATGAGTATGGTCTTTCATTACATGATTTTCCTAGTTTGCTGCATTGAATATTTGTAGGTAAATTTTCAATTGCTTCCTCTCTGCATTAATTCACAGAGCCCCTCCTTGGATACGGTTTTCCGATCGGAGATCCAAGGATCACAGACGGTATCTCCCCATGGCCTTTCGCCTCTGAAAGCGTCCTTCCTTCTCAATGCCCGGGTATCCATTCAATGCATTCTTTTCGATCTTGTACCCTATGTAGGCTTGCAAAGCATAGGCGTCAGAAGCGGTACACTGAACACCAACCCAATCTCTCTCTCAACGATGGATATGTTTTAATTCTTTCAATTAAAGCCTAGGAAACTCTCTATCCTGATAATGTGGATTAAAAAAAAAACTGACATGTTCTTGGAGTTAACTTGATGGGGAACTATGGAGCAACGGTAAGTTGTCTTCGTGTGATGTATAAGTCATGGATTTGAGCCGCAGAATCATCCATGTAAGCTGCCTACATCAATACCCCTTTGGGGTGCTATCCTTTCTCGGTCCCTGCGTAATAGTGAGATGCTTTGTGTATCGTGCCGGCCTTTTCTTTCTTGGAGACAGCTTCAGAAACTCTGACCTTTGATGTTCACTAAGCTGGCTATATTAAACTTTCCTTACTTTCCTGTTTAAGTGTTAACTATGTTAAAAAGGAAAATAAAAATAAAAATAATAAAGATATGTAAAAGTAGAGATCAAGTGAATAAAGTGTCTGAAAATAAAATGGCAGAATGCCAAATGTAGTGAAAGCTTAATGGTAGAGGTTTACTAAAGAGTAATGTATTTGATTATGTAGTAATGGAACAGAAGAAAAACAAGAGAGAAGAGGATTTGAAAACATTTAGGAAGCTAAGGCAAGTTGCTTTAGGAATACAATAATAAGAGCCCCTTAATCCTAAGCAAGTTGGGCTGGCTATATAAATCCTTAATAATTGTATCACTTTGTTTAATTTTAGACTGATAGACCTGTTTTTTGCATCATAATAATAATAATAATAATATTGCAAATGATATTGTATGGGGCTAAATACGGCTTAATTATACGGGGCCAAACACGACCCTCCCCACGCTTACGAGTGACAGGGCACGACCCCTCTCATACGCCCCTTACAACAAGGGCATAGTTCGGGCGTAAGAACGTGAGCGACACCGCTTATGCTTAGGCGTCCCCATTAAAAGAACGTCGACCACACCTCAACGATTTATTATTTTAATAAGAGGGCCCCCTTTCTATATAAGAGGAGGCTTCCCCATTTGTAAAAGATCATGTGTTATTATCTAATAATACGACTCTCTCATTCTCTCTCTCTATTTTTCTTAACTGTGATAAGCAATCGCTCTTATAGTTCTTCATTTTTGCAAATATCTTTACACTATAGTCACACTATTCTTATACCTAGGTTCACTATATTTAATTACGATTTACCCTTCACTATTCATTGATTGTTTCAAGCTTATAAAGTAACGATAACTTTTAAGTCAAACAGATGTTTCCAAAATGAAATATTGGTGATGTGATTATGTGAAAATGGAGAGGCACATCAGAAATGAAGAATTAAGTGCTTGTAAAAACATTGGTTGGAAGCAGGTGATCCTAAAAAATTATGACCCTTTTAGGTATTCTCAGTGGTCCTTAATAAATTTGACTGTCACTTTTAATATGTAGGCCAAATTTGGTCCCACTCAAATTAAGGTTCCAACAGCTACCGCGGCAAAATATATTGCGAATATAGGACTATTGGCGGCGATCATGCTTCAGTTTGGATTGATTTTTTTTTAAGGAAACTAAATTAAATAAGTGAATTTTTCAAATATTAAAACCAAATCAAATCAATTAAGTCAATTTTTTCTCGATTCGGGATTTTGTCGGTTTTTCGGTTTTTTCAGTTATTTGTCTGCTTTTTCTTAAATATAAAATATACACTACCAAACACATATTTCGGCGACCACATTTTCAATGTAACACTATTAAAATCAATTACCCTTTGAGAAACCTATTATTTACTAAAATATATTGATGATAAGTAAATCAAATAGTGATGAATAATTTCAGGACTCAATTAAAAATATTTTTTTTAAACATGAAATAGATTCTTATACTTAACAAAAGAAAAATTGCAATCAAACTAGAATATAAAGGTAGAAAAATTATACTAAAAGTGCAAACGATTAAC
>JASVEL010010756.1:0-27506 GCA_032618575.1 Nicotiana noctiflora | reverse complement strand
GAAATCCCTTTCCGCTGGTACCATGTCAACATGAGCAGGGATACCATACTTTGCACGAAGAACATCAATGTGAACTTGTTCCATTTCAAAAAGTACAGGGGTAGAAGTAAAAGGAGGATCAAGGAAGTTGCTTCGAGACACGGTGTAACGACCCGACCCGTCGTTACGGGAGTTATCGCCCCGTTTTCTTCATTTAACACTTCAATATGCTAATTTATGTGTGTTCGGAAAGTTAGAAGCAAATCGGAGGGAATTTAGATAGAAATAAGGCCACAAATCTCTTTATGAGAAGAACAAGTTGGAAAAGTCAACCGAATGTTGACCGATGAGTTAGATAGCTCGGAATGGAAATCTGATGATTCGACTAGTTTCAGGGGATCATTTATGACTTAGGAGAGCAATCAAAATCAAATTCGGAGGTCCGGTGTAGTTTTAGGCTTGAATTGGCTAAGGTTGAATTTTGGCGAAATCCGAACGGTATGTGAGATTTTGATCCGGGGCTCAGAACGAAATTCTGATAGTTGCAGTAGATCCGTTAGGTGATTTTGGATATGCGTGTAAAATTTCAAGTCATTCGGAGGTGTTTAGGTCGGGTTTTAGATCAAATGCAAGTTTCGGAAGTTTTGGAAGAACTTAGGCTTGAATCCGATGTAAATTTGGTGTTTTGATATTAGTTTTGGTGTTTTGAGAGTGAAACTAAGTTTGCATGATCATATGTGGCATGTTAGTATGTTCGTATGCAGTCCCAAGGAGCTCGGGTGAGTTTCAGATAGGTTTGGGTTGCGTTATGGTCGTTTTTCTTATGCTTCGACATCGTTTCTTCAAGCATAAATGATATCATATTGAACAAATGAGCTTGGATTATTGTTTTGAATGAAGAACTAGATCCGTATCGTAATTACGGACCCGTAGCAAAAAGAATCATCGAATTTGGACATCGTATGAGGATTTTATGGCCATTTTACTAAAGTTGGCCAGATTTTCAGGTTAATGACGAAACTGCCCCTGACGGCGTATTAAAACCCTGCACTATTTGCAAATCTTAAAACCTACATATCTCCTTCATTATAAGGTCAAATTGAGTGATTCAAAAGCCTAAATTCATTAGAATTTCACAAGGAATCCATTGGGAGCAGTTAAACGCGTGAACAGTATACCTAGAACGAGCAGGTCGAGTTTTCTTCCAATTTTGGAACGGGAAGAAGCTTCTGAGGTGATTTTTAAGAGATAAATCAATGGGTAATCATTGGAGGTAAGTTTCTTGACTCAAAAACATGATTTTATGCTAGAATAAACACCAAAATTCCTGAAATTGGTAGAATTTGTGAAGAACTAGGGCCTAAATCATGAAAACGAATTTTTGGGTTTTGAAAGGCCATTCGAACTCCGATTTCGATAAATTTTATATGCACGGACTCGTGGCGAGACGAGGAATCTGTTGGTATGAATTTCGGAATTTTTCAAGAAGCAGGCCCGGGGTCCGGGTTTTACCAACTTGGTGTATTATCGTGTATTTCTTATAAATTGAATTGGGTTATGTTTCTTTGACCCGTAATTGATATAATTGTTGTGTTTGACTAGATTCTACACACGAGGTGGAAAATTAAAAGGGAAAAGGCATCGCGGGCGAGTCTTCGACCGGCTAGAGGTGAGTAGTTTGTGTATATGGTAGCCTGAGGGTTCGAAACCCCGGCTTAGCACATTGTGACGCTCGTAGGGCGTGGCTTGCACCCCGTGGCAGGTGCAGGACTGATTGTGACTGGGAATTGAGACTTGGTCCATCCCGGATATGGAAAATATGCTATTAGTGATGGAAATACGATGTGTTTGACATATTTGTGGGCTGTAAGCCTTGTTTGGGGCCTTGTGCCGACCTGTAGTATCCCTAGGGGATAGTATTTATGTGATAGCTATACTTGCTTAATCATTGATCTCAGTCCTGGAATTTGAAATCACACTATTGAAATGTTAAGTCACCGGATTTTGCAAATTAAATAAAAGTTAAAGTACTTTTCATAAATTATGAACATGGAACTATAATTAAGAAAAATGAACTGTTTTTGTGACTTATCTGATTTATGTGGACTGAGGATGGATCGGGCTGCATGCCGCAGCGGTTTATATGAGGATCGGGCTGCACGCCGCAGCAGATGATATGAGGATCGGACTGCACGCCGCAGTATTATTGCGCTTGGGCTGTAGGAGCCCCTCAGGAGTCTGTACACACCCCAGTGAGCGCCGTCGACGTTAAATGGATCGGGCTACACGCCGTAGCGGTTATGTGCATTGCATTGCATCTTTATTTGTTAAATTATTCTGTGGTAGCTGTATTGTACTGTTGATGCTAGTTCGTAGGAGATTCGGACTGTAGTTAGCTTCATACTGTGGTATTATGTGGATTTCCTTCTTTCAGGTGCTTTTATATATTTATTACTCACTGAGTACTTAGTACTCACCCCTACTCCCTGCACCTTTGTGTGCAGATTCAGGTACACATGAGGGATAGACGAGCACTCCAGCTTTTATCAGTATCTATCCGAGTTGCTGAGGTAGCTGCTGGCGTTCGCAGAACCTAGCTTCTCTTCTTATTCTATTTTTCCTTTGTATATAAATTATTCAGACTTTAGTATTTGGTCTAGATGTTGTTATCCGATCTTGTTTAGAGGCTCCAGACTCGTGACCCTAAATCTCTGGGGTGGTTATACAATTATGCTTTATTGTTGACATAAATGTTTAGGTAATTGATTTGAGCTTCATGCTCGGGATGAGAGTGTAAATGGTCGGGCTTGCCTAGCAGTTATGTTGGGCGCCATCACGACCGGGATTGGGGTCGTGACAAGTTGGTATCAGAGCCTAGGTTTACTAGGCCTCATGAGTCTTGAGCCGGTTAGTAGAGTCTTGTGGATCGGTACGGGGACGCTCGTACTTATCCTCGGGAGGCTGCGAACCTTTAGAAAACACTTCACATTTCTTGGAATTCTTATCATGCGTACTTGATTTAGCTTGAGATATAATTCTTGGAAATTCCTTCCATACGCCTATACGCGCACTCGAACGCTCAGTAATATAATTGCCTTGATGGCTTGTGATTCCCTGGTCGAGGGGCGAGATATAATCTCTGCGAGTTCATGTTGGGCCAGTCGGGAGGACTTGAGGCCAGATCTTTGTCTATGACATGAGCACCAAAGTGATGATTTTACAAACTAGTATTATGAAATTTCGTGTGATCGGTATTGTTCCTAACTGTGGAAATGATAGCTTAATAATGTACGAGCTATCAGGTGTTAGATCCTTATTGTAATCTGTTGTGTAGCCTCGAACTATGGGTGTGGTGAATATTTATCATATCTCTTGGTTGGAAGGTAAAGTGCCTTACGTGTAGTAAAACGAGTTTATACTCAGGAAGACTAAAGTGATTATGCTATGTGTATCCTGGTGGAAGGTGTTGTACTGAAATACTAGATTGATGCAAAGTAGGTGGGTGGATTCAGATGTGTAATTGAAGGGTATTTGATATGTGTTATGATGCGAGTAGGTGTAGCAGGTTCAGGTATAAATTGTGATAATATGATTCGTATAGTTTTGAGATTTAATGTTGTTAAAATACATTGTGATGTCTTGTTGAGTTGTGGATGTATTGTTAGAATGATTTGGTGATTCTCTGGCAGGTGGATAGGCCAAATTACAAAGGAAACTATGTCAAAATTTTTGTAAAATTTGGGACTTAGAAAATATTTCTGTCACTTGGAGAGTAGGCTTAAATGTTGAGTGTGAATAAATGCAAGAATTGCAGAAGAGTTAAGGTCTCTGATGATTCGAGTCTCTGTCAAGGCTTGTAAATGACTTGAATTTAATCTCATTGTAACATTGTGGCATCATTTGAGTAAAGAATACTATGAGCGGCTAAAAGTACTTTGAAGTATGGCTTCGAGCCAAGTTGGGGAGGTTGTTATTGATTAACTAATTGCACTGTTGTGTGCTATGTTGGTTCTGTCTCTAAGTATGTTGGGAAAATTCTGATAAAGGTTATGGTGCTTCGTAGAAATGAAGAAATACTAGGATGACTTGAACTGCTGTTGGTAAAGAAGGTTCGGGGTATAGAAAAGAAAGATAGCTAATTGCATCAGTATGTAATCATTTTTCTACAGTGTCAAAATTATAACAAGGCACGAGTGGCTCTATCAATAAGACAGTGAATTATAATTGAATAAGGGTGAATGATGCCCGAGAATAGCCTTGCGGTGTTCAGGACTTTGCTTGTAACGGTAAGGTGTCTTAAGATTGTGTATGTGGCTAAAGACGGTGGTTTCGTTAGAAGGGATCAAGACTTGTGTAATGATATGTGAATGATGAGATTCTATGTATCTATATTGGAGAGTAATGATAACGAATTAAAAAATCACAAGAAGTTCTTCAAAATAAAGTATTGTAGAATGTGGTACTTCTGGGGAAACATTGAGAGAGTATTCAGCGGCCTAAGAGCCTTAGACCGTGTAGTCTTGTGTATGAGTCTCGTGTGGTAACATGAGTTGAGATAATGTAGTGCTACAGTAAAGGCTAATACTAAGTTAAAGATGATTCAGAAAGGAAATTGAGTAAATGGAACAACTTGTGAATAAACTGAAACGGTATTATAAGGATAAGATTAATTCCTGGCATGTGTTCGAGTAATGAGTCTTGCAGGTATTGTACAACAAAGCTCTTGCGTGCTGGCAGTTTGCTTAGCTGGGTTTGGGTAAAAGGGACTCAGTCCTGGCAGTTCATCTTATGCAATAAATTAGGAGAAAGAGTTTGTGATGTGTTCTATCGTGGTTTGAAAGGGAGTATATTTCGGTCGGTATGCGAAACATGGAATGTGTAATGACTTTTCTTCTATATGGGATCATGAAGGTCCTTGACTAGTTGAGTGCGTCGATGTATGCGGCGTAGGAGAGGGATGGAAATTTTCCATGTTATCTTATTGTGGTATGGTATATGCGATGTGTTATGGGAAGTTGATAATGGCATGTTCAAGGTCTTGAGATCAGTTCATAATATATGGGAAGTCATTAAAAATTATTGGGTAGTGCGGGTAGCTGCAGGTGATTTAAGAATCGATCAATGGTACTGCTATTCTAGTGGTTGGCAGGATATGTGGTCAAAAAAGACAAGGTAATGTAAACTGATCATATCTAGTGGTAGGGTGGTATTCTCGTGTTGGATCAACTGTGATGAATGAGTTGTTGATGGCATAGGGAAATATCTGAATGACTTTTGTGGTATGAATAGTTGCTTGATGTGTGTTATGTATTCGTACAGTTGAGTGTGGAATCAGGCATAGTAATTCATGTGTTAAATAGGTGATGGAGACTAGAAGTTCTCGCAATCCGCCTATGCAGTGGTTGTATATCGTGTGTATCGGCACCATTTAGAGATCATCGGAAATTGGAAGCCCTAGTGGCTCTCTCTTAGCTTGATATGATGAATTTGGGTTATGATACTTTATTTCAGACTGGTTGTCATAAGTCAGGTCGTCTAGACTAATGTGATATGGACTATGTCGGAAATGGCACAAATCGCGTAGCAGAGTGCATCATAGTATGCTCCAGCAGGGTAGTTGTACCCAGGAGGGATATCAGTGTAGAGGTCTCTACCATTGATTCAGTTCCGGTATTGAGGAACTTTGTAGGATGCATTTCTTGTGGCCGAGCTTGAGGCTATATATATGTTTATTGTAATTAGCAATTTGACTCGGTGTGCATTTCTTTTTGCGAGATTTACGCGTGGATCGGGTGGCATGCCGCCACGGATTATTTAGATCGGGTGGCACGCCGCCACGGGTATGTAATTTTGAGCAGGTTGCAAGCCGCAACCGTATAATATGGAACATAGTTTTTTTATAGGTTACCTTGTGTACTATACTTCTTAGTCTCTGAGGAAAGTCAGTGTTGGATGTCGCTCGACGAATGGCGCATTGGTTATGTCCTTACAAGATTTGATGGCGTACATTAATTGTTTCACCGTGGGTGAGATTGATTGCTTGAGTTCATACCTAAATCTGTGCGTGGCTGACAGTTTTGAGCATGATGAGATGACTTGAGGTGCTTCATGGGTAATAGTGTTTGGATGGAATCATGAGTCGTGGCAAGGCCACGTGAAGTTATGACCTTTCGAGGAGGATTCAAGTACTCTAATTCTATGATGTGAGACAAGATCTCAGTTATGTGTTGTGACGGTATTGAGGAATTTGAATTATAGCTCCTTGTTTGAGGTAGTTGTCATGATTTGAGTATGTTCAAGCGTTTCTTATTGGAGCATGTGTTGTGCTCATTATGGCTTAGGCCGGTGTTGAGGTGTCATATCACCAGTGCGGTGTGTCATAATCGGAATGATCGTTGGAGCCATTAATGAGTGCGGGCATATATGATTTCAGCTGGTTAGAAAGGAATACATCGAGGTTTGGCTCCGAAATATATTGTAATGTCGGTCAAAAAGGGAAATGGATTCATGAATGGATGACCTGAGAGATGGATTCGATATATCGTGTGTTCGGTTGCCTTGGGCAACATACATGAAGGTGTTGGAATAAGACTTTAGCTAACGAGAAAGGTTTTTCGGTAATATTTGGTTATCGTGGGAAATTGTTGTGATTAGAGGGCATCATCTCGAGTGATTGAGTTGTTTGGTACACCATAAGATCTCACCCGAGTGGCGAGTATGGGCTATTACGATTGGCTCGGGTGTATTCTGAGTATAAACGTGGGAGTCGGATTTGGTATATGATTTCGGAAGGTGCATGTGGTCTATGGTTCATGTGGACTGTGGAAGTTCAGCTATATTGTGTTATCAGACTTATGATAGATAGGGTGACATGATACCACCTCGCATATATGCTTGGTAAGGTCAGTCAGCTATTGGGTTGCTTCTAGTACAACTCTGGGTACACTCGAGGACGAGCGTTTGTTTAAGTTGGGGAGAATGTAACGACCCGACCCGTCGTTACGGGAGTTATCGCCCCGTTTTCTTCATTTAACACTTCAATATGCTAATTTATGTGTGTTCGGAAAGTTAGAAGCAAATCGGAGGGAATTTAGATAGAAATAAGGCCACAAATCTCTTTATCAGAAGAACAAGTTGGAAAAGTCAACCGAATGTTGACCGATGAGTTAGATAGCTCGGAATGGAAATCTGATGATTCAACTAGTTTCAGGGGATCATTTATGACTTAGGAGAGCAATCAAAATCAAATTCGGAGGTCCGGTGTAGTTTTAGGCTTGAATTGGCTAAGGTTGAATTTTGGCGAAAATCGGACGGTAGGTGAGATTTTGATCCGGGGCTCAGAACGAAATTCTGATAGTTGCAGTAGATCCATTAGGTGATTTTGGATATGCGTGTAAAATTTCAAGTCATTCGGAGGTGTTTAGGTCGGGTTTTAGATCAAATGCAAGTTTCGGAAGTTTTGGAAGAACTTAGGCTTGAATCCGATGTAAATTTGGTGTTTTGATATTAGTTTTGGTGTTTTGAGAGTGAAACTAAGTTTGCATGATCATATGTGGCATGTTAGTATGTTCGTATGCAGTCCCAAGGAGCTCGGGTGAGTTTCAGATAGGTTTGGGTTGCGTTATGGTCGTTTTTCTTATGCTTCGACATCGTTTCTTCAAGCATAAATGATATCATATTGAACAAATGAGCTTGGATTATTGTTTTGAATGAAGAACTAGATCCGTATCGTAATTACGGACCCGTAGCAAAAAGAATCATCGAATTTGGACATCGTATGAGGATTTTATGGCCATTTTACTAAAGTTGGCCAGATTTTCAGGTTAATGACGAAACTGCCCCTGACGGCGTATTAAAAACCTGCACTATTTGCAAATCTTAAAACCTACATATCTCCTTCATTATAAGGTCAAATTGAGTGATTCAAAAGCCTAAATTCATTAGAATTTCACAAGGAATCCATTGGGAGCAGTTAAACGCGTGAACAGTATACCTAGAACGAGCAGGTCGAGTTTTCTTCCAATTTTGGAACGGGAAGAAGCTTCTGAGGTGATTTTTAGGAGAGAAATCAATGGGTAATTGCTGGAGGTAAGTTTCTTGACTCAAAAACATGATTTTATGCTAGAATAAACACCAAAATTCCTGAAATTGGTAGAATTTGTGAAGAACTAGGGCCTAAATCATGAAAACGAATTTTTGGGTTTTGAAAGGCCATTCGAACTCCGATTTCGATAAATTTTATATGCACGGACTCGTGGCGAGACGAGGAATCTGTTGGTATGAATTTCGGAATTTTTCAAGAAGCAGGCCCGGGGTCCGGGTTTTACCAACTTGGTGTATTATCGTGTATTTCTTATAAATTGAATTGGGTTATGTTTCTTTGACCCGTAATTGATATAATTGTTGTGTTTGACTAGATTCTACACACGAGGTGGAAAATTAAAAGGGAAAAGGCATCGCGGGCGAGTCTTCGACCGGCTAGAGGTGAGTAGTTTGTGTATATGGTAGCCTGAGGGTTCGAAACCCCGGCTTAGCACATTGTGACGCTCGTAGGGCGTGGCTCGCACCCCGTGGCAGGTGCGGGACTGATTGTGACTGGGAATTGAGACTTGGTCCATCCCGGATATGGAAAATATGCTATTAGTGATGGAAATACGATGTGTTTGACATATTTGTGGGCTGTAAGCCTTGTTTGGGGCCTTGTGCCGACCTGTAGTATCCCTAGGGGATAGTATTTATGTGATAGCTATACTTGCTTAATCATTGATCTCAGTCCTGAAATTTGAAATCACACTATTGAAATGTTAAGTCACCGGATTTTGCAAATTAAATAAAAGTTAAAGTACTTTTCATAAATTATGAACAGGGAACTATAATTAAGAAAAATGAACTGTTTTTGTGACTTATCTGATTTATGTGGACTGAGGATGGATCGGGCTGCATGCCGCAGCGGTTTATATGAGGATCGGGCTGCACGCCGCAGTTGTTGATATGAGGATCGGGCTGCACGCCGCAGCGGTATTGCACTTGGGCTGTAGGAGCCCCTCCGGAGTCTGTACACACCCCCAGTGAGCGCCGTCGACGTTAAATGGATCGAGCTACACGCCGTAGCGGTTATGTGCATTGCATTGCATCTTTATCTGTCGAATTATTCTGTGGTAGCTATATTGTACTGTTGATGCTAGTTTGTAGGAGGATCAGACGGTAGTTTAGCTTCATATTGTGGTATTCTGTGGATTTCCTACTTTCAGCTGCTTATGTATATTTATTACTCACTGAGTACTTAGTACTCACCCCTACTCCCTGCACCTTTGTGTGCAGATTCAGGTACACATGAGGGATAGACGAGCACTCCAGCTTTTATCAGTATTTATCCGAGTTGCTGAGGTAGCTGCTGGCGTTCGCAGGACCTGGCTTCTCTTCTTATTCCAGTTTTCCTTTGTATATACATTTTTCAGATTTGAGTATTTGGTTTAGATATTGTGATCCGATCTTGTTTAGAGGCTCCAGACTCGTGACCCTAGATCTTCGGGGTTGTTATACAATTATGCTTTATTGTTGACATAAATGTTCAGGTAATTGATTTGAGCTTCATGCTCGGGATGAGAGTGTAAATGGTCGGGCTTGCCTAGCAGTTATGTTGGGCGCCATCACGACCGGGATTGGGGTCGTGACACACGGGGTGTCTCGGCAGTAACTCATCCACCGTAGGAAGACTATCCCTTCTTTTACCACCATATCCTCACTGCTTAGGGGGGCGCCATAGACAACGGGTTGGCCTCAGATACTCCATTCACGATATCGATGTGATCTTGGCATGATTTTGATGAAAGAGGTGTTGACACAGCACAAAGAGAAGAAGTCGTGAACAGAGAATGGGAGACGGAGAACCAGAAGTTTGCTAGGACAAACTCGGAGGGATGAGAAGGGGTAATTATAAATGAAATGGACAAGATTTTTTTTTAATAAAAACCTCCACCTATTTATAGGATTGGGTGGCGCAATAATCGAAGCGGAAGGTCATAGAGTGGCACCAAATCGAAGCGACCATCCATCAATCCTTGTCTCAAAAACACGTATAATGATAACGCACGTGAAGAATGATGTCATTTTCCGGTAAAATGCATTACCTGGTGTCTTGTTAAGCACGCTGACCGTCCACCATTGTTTTGGCCGTAACACCTTGTAGCGTCAAATTTCTCTGTAAGAATGCATGGTGTCCGCTCATCGAGGACGCACCAAGTTGTAACCTCGACAAGGAGGGACTAACTGTATGGGTCCAAATTTGAACAACAACGATCGTCGATGAGCACGACGAACGATGAGATCCTCGTAATTCGGCGTCCTCTAAAGGATGATCTTAAGGCGAACAAGAGATTGTACGATCCTTGCAGTAATGCAGGCCCATTCTTAAAATATTATTCGAAATATTATATATATATATATATATATATATATATATATATATATATATATATATATATATATATATATATATATATATATATATATATATATATATCTTGTAAGGGCTAACTTTTTCCTAACCTAGAACACTTCCTGTAAACTTGCTTACATAAACAATTGAGAGGATTATCGATTTTTCAGTCTTGATTAGATAAAGATATCATATCACTCATATTTTCCTTACATATCTTTTGTTCTAGAGATTATTATACTTATCTAAGATTTACCTCTTCATTTTTTTGATTAATTTATTCAAAAAGGTTCCGATATCTTTTGAGTCAAATAACTTAATGTGAAAATACTTAGGTTATAGTCGAGGGCGGATTTATAGCACATTATATGGACACATAAAATCATAATTTCTTAGGCAAACTAATATTTTATGTATGTATATTTTTTAAAATAGATTTTTTATATTATCTGCTAGCATTCAAGAGATTAAATAGTACAGTTGATTGAATATTAAGTTATTTATCTAGAGCAAAAATTAAATATCATTTAATACTTTATATTTTCTCCTTTTTTTTAATGATGCACCTATCATACAAAAATTCTATATCCGTCAATCATAACCTAATCAATCACTCCTTGGCTTAAGAACGAGGCCATATTCCAACAATGTGTTTAATATTTGGTTCGACATTTCATTTCTCTCAATCGATACGCCACGTTGATTAAAATTATGTTGTTTTAGTTTTCAAGACAATACACTGTCAACTTGATTCCAATAAAAAATGTCAGGTTCTTTTGGTGAAAGAGAGAAGTCTTTTCTTGCATACCCCATCACAGACTTTTTGGAATATGTCCATCCTACTATTCCTAGGTACTCCTTGGCTTAATAATGAGGCTATTCCAACAATGTGTTTCACATTAGGATTGAAGTTTATATCTCTCAAACAAAACGTACGTTAATTTGAATTATCTTGCGTTCATTTTCAACATACTTAAGTTGATTCAAGTATCATATATAACATGTTTTCTATCTGCACAAATTTCTTCAGAAAAATGAAGAGCTTAGAACCACAATTATGGAAACACGTCACATCCAAATTATATGCACCATTTAATAAAAATTTGACGTTTCGATCAACTAATATATTGGATGAAAAGATAGTATAATAGTTTTTTTTCCTCTAACTAGAAATGATAGCTTCAGCATGCTACCTGGGCTGGCTGTGGTCTATTTTCCTCCCTCATTTTATTTTTTTCCACTCCCTCAATTTAATTCGATTTACTTATATTTTGTTGGTATTATTCGTAAAAATTACATGGAACGCTCTATTTGGTCGCCCCATTTAATATATACTTATTTTTTTAAAAAAATTTAACGTGTACCCACATTTTAAACGACTTCAGTCCCCTCTCTCCTCCTCTTCCTCCTCCTCCTCCTCCTCATCCTCATCATCCTTCTTCTTCTTCTTCTTTCTTCTGTTGTTGTTGGTGATGCTATGAAAATTCAGTTCAGGGGATGATCGCCATAAGTATATTTATCAGATTATTTAAAAATAAATTATAAATAATTATATAAGTTAGTAGACAATAATTTGTGAATATTTTCACGTAATTCTGTTCTTTTCAAGTTTATTGTTGTTGGTATTATTCGTAAAAATTGTACGAGGCGCCCTATTTGCTCGCCCCCATTTAATCTATACTCTTTTTTTTTTAAGTTTTAACATGTAACCATTTTTTAAACAACTTCAGTCCCCTTTCTCCTCCTCCTTCCCCTTCTTCTATAATTTGTGAATATTTTCACGCAATTCTGTTATTTTCACATTTATTGTTTGTTGGTATTATTCATAAAAATTGCACGGGACGACCTATTTGGTTGCCCTATTTTAAACAACTTCAGTCCCCTTTCTCCTGCTCCTCCTCCTCCTTCTCCTCCTCCTCCTCTTCTTCTTCTTCTTCTTCTTCTTCTTCTGTTGTTGCTGCTGTTGGTGATGCTATGAAACTTCAGTTCAGGGAATGATCGCCATAAGTATGTTTATCAGCTTATTTAAAAAGAAATTGTAAATAATTACGTAAGTTAGTAGACAATAATTTGTGAATATTTCCATGTAATTCTGTTCTTTTGATGTTTATTATTTCCAAAATTTATGATTTAGATACTGTTGGCAATCTAATTATTTTATAGTAGTAACACAATATGAAAGAATAAAGTGATTATTTATCTAATATGTTAGAAAGCTTTTTCAAAAACTTCAGCTTATATAGTGTTGAAGTTTTTACAAATGAACTAAATAACTTCAGCATCTTCTACTGAAGTTCTTGAAAATTTTTCTGACAAGACTAATGAATCCAGGACAAAAATTTCAGCTTGTGGTGCTAAAGTTTTTACAAATGAGCTAAATAACTTCACTATCCTCTGCTGGATTTTTTGAAAAAGTTTATCCAGGACAAAAAAAATACTTCAGCTTATTAGTGCTGAAGTTTTTACCACATAGGGGTGGGCATCGGTCGGTTCGGCTCGGTTTTGTAGAATTTCGGTTCGGTTTATTCGGTTTTCGGTTTGTAATTTTAATAACCAAATCAAACCAAAGTATTTACGGTTCGGTACGGTTTTTTTAAAATTCGGTTCGGTTATGTTCGGTTTATATTTTCGGTTTTAAACAGTTTGGTAATAACCAAAGTATTTAGTCCGCGGGCTGCCAACTTTGGGACGCTGCCAGCAGTTTGGGATGCTGCCAGCAGTAGCAGTTTGGGACGCAGTTAGTCAGCAAACTAATGTGCAGCAGCCCAGTACAACACTCCTCGTGCCAGCAGCCCAGCAATCAGAATTACTGCACTAATGCGCAGCAGTACAACACTCAGCAGTAGCAGTACTAAGCAGTAGCAGCACTCAGCAGTGGCAATTGGCAAACTTGTCCAAAAATAGTTTAACATATGGCAAATCTAGCAGCTATCAAAGTCCAAAACAAGTCTAGAAATACCATCACCAAACAACAAAACAATGGCAAACTAGTCACAATCCATGAGCCACAAAATAAGTTTAGAAAATGATACTTAAAGTCTAACATATGAAATCACTGGACGAGGATTGAGACATTTCTTAATATGCTTCACAAATCCATTGAACTATATGTACCTGTACATCCATAATGGATATCTACTCCTAAACGAACTAATCAACCAAGGAAACATTCTTTTATGCAACCTTTATCAGCTAAATAAATAATCATTATGTACTTAGCCTAGAATTCTGTTATAAGCATCACCCTGAAGTTGGCAATGCTGATGAGAATACCTGTATCGATCTGGTGATCCTCCAACCACTTCATCAGACCCAATATAAGTTTCTTGTCTTGCTCTCTAGCATGATGCTTTAAAGAACATTGGTAAGGAAGGAAATTTGAGTTATCTTTTCGATCAAATAATGCAAATGAAGAGAACTTCTTGTTGAACAAAGCATAAATCTCAGGTCCATGAGTTTTCATCTGCACACCCACAAATACCACTTGTATATTGGAACTATATGCCCACCCCTACAGACACGCACAGACGCACACGGCACACACGCAGTCGCATAGCGGCAGCACAGGACAGGAGAGGAACGAGGAGACGAATCAGACCGACGGCTGACGAGTGACGACAGTGGCGACTCTGACGAGGAACTGAGGAAGAAGAGTAAATGTGAGGAACCCTAATAAAAAAGAGTGTAAATTTCTAAATGGGGTGAGCAGTAGCACTGAGGTGGGCTTGGATATTATTGGGCTTGGATATTATTGGGTCACTGCTTAATTACATAGATATATATTCCATATTGAATTATAAATATAGAATAGAGTACAACTAATAAATATAATAATTATCTAATACCCCTAAATTTCGGTTTTTCGGTTCAACCGCAAACGGAAATAAATAAACCGTGCACCGCACCGAAAAACCGAAAATTAATAATTTTAAAACCGTAAACCGATCGAAAAACCGGTTAAACCGAAACTGAAAAACCAAAATTCACGGTTTGGCCGATTTTTTCGGTCCGGTCGGTATTATGCCCACCCCTACAATGAACTAAATAACTTCAGCATCTTCTGCTGAAGATTTTGAAAAAGTTTTATGACAAAACTAATGAATCCACGACAAAAAAATTTCAGCTATTTTAGTGCTAAATTTTTTACAAATGAACTAAATAACTTCAGCATGTTATCCATGACCAAAAAACTTCAGCGTATTGCCTTTGCTACTTCAGGTCCGTCTACTAAAATGCATGAGTTTTGCGTGATTTCCTTTGCTACTTCAAGTCACGTATACTGAAGTTACGCAAAAAAATGGGTAGGCTTGTAATTTTTTTTTTTCAAAGCGGACACAAGTTAAAATGTGACCCAAAAAGTGAGTATAGATGCAAATCCCCTGTATTATTCTGGTTAATTTTTCATTTGGACTTTCTTGAACTTAAATCAATCAATAGTCCAAGCCCGGTAAAAAAAAATTAAAAGGAAATTTTACCCCCTTATAGCAAAGGTTGATACCTTATTTATTATAAATAAATACCCTTTTATTTTATAACACTTAATGCGAAATTTTTTTGGTTATTGGTCAGAATTTGTGGTAAATCTTTATGATTATTAGAATTTTGGCCAAAAATTCTTGCGATCACCGTAAGCATATTTATGGTGATTGCCAGGATTTGGATCACCTTAAGAACTTGGTGATTGCCATGAGCATACTGTAACGATCCGATCGTTCGTTCCGAGAGTTGTAGCCTTGTTTCCCATATTTCTACTTTTTTATGTGTTGTCCAGTTGTGTTGAGTTGTATCGAGTCGGTAGTTTGGGTCCGGAGTAGTTTTGGAGTGAAATGAATACTTCATCTCTTAGTTAGAAAGCTATGTTAGAAAAGTCAATCTGAAGTTGACTTATGATTAAACGAATTCGGATTTAGATTTTTATGATTCGATTAGCTTCGTCGGGTGATTTTAGACTTAGGAGTGAGTCCAGAATGTAATTTAGAAGTTCGTGGTAGACATGGGCTTGAGTTAGCGTAAGTCGGTAGTTGGACTTTATTATGAGTAAATATATAAAGTACTATATTACATAAATAGATGTTGGGCCTAATTTACAAATATAATAATAATAAATAAATAAAAAAAGAGATGATGGGTTTGACAACGTCAATCTAAGTTAGGCTTTCCAATATTTATTAGTTTACCTTGCCATGAGCAAATTGGATTAGGAGAGGAGTAGTACTTATATTTAACCCTAGAAGTCAAGAAAAAATAGTAGTTTCGGCAGATCAGTGACGGCAAATTGATTGCTAAGGTATTAACTTCATTCTCTTTCTTTTCGATACTTTTTGTTCAAGATTAGCACTTCCCACCTTGGACTTAAGTGGATACACCCAATTTGAGTAAAAGTGTAAATTCAGCTGAGATTTATTAAAAAATAGACGGAAGATTTATCACAAACTGCTTTATTTTTATTTTGTCTTCACTACACATTTAACATGCAGATTCTAATGTGACAACTTTTCCTTCTCCTCTGGTCATATAGTTTTAGTTTGGACATAACCACCAGGGTATTAAATGTGGTATTAAGATTCCTTTGGGTCCATTATTATATATATACTTTGACTAAGTTTAGTGTGGTGATACTATTATCAAAAAAGTAGAATGGTGAAACATAATAATTTAGTGATAAGTAATCACTACCAGATATATAACTCAGTCAAAAATAAGGAGGAATGATTATGAGATGATTGGATTTCAAGGATCAAATAATTTTAAAAATCTGAAAATAGTTTATTAATACATACTCATGTAGTTACAACACATTAGTGAAGAACATATTTTGACGTGAATATAATAGCTACTGTTTGGAATCCTTACTCTTAATTTGTATAGATTTTTCTTTGGTTAAGTCCATTGGAATACAAATTCTAACTTACGGATATTTAATTGGAGATTAAGTTGAATTGTGATATTGAAGTATGGTTTACTTTTATAATTTATGATTTGTTGAGTGAAATATTAATAGTTGTCAATAAGTTTGAAATTTAGGAAAACAAGGATTTGGCTCCGACTAGCATAATTCATATTATTAATTAATATTTCCCCATAGATTGAGGCCATTGGAGGTCATTTGGTTGGTGTGCTATACATTGCAAGGCCAGAGAATTTGAGGTTAGTGAGGTAAGTAACAATTTTAACTCTGGCTTTGAGGGTATAAACCTAGAAAAATTAATATCATGTGATTTTTTGGTGGTGATACCCACGCTAGGTGACGGGCGTGTGGGTGTGCACCGCGAGGGATTGAGACTTTGTCCGTCCCGTGAGGCCTTATGGCCATCATCTGTGTTTACGTAGTTACTTGTTGTTGAACTTGTCTGGCTTTATGTTAGAGAACATGCTTAGGCTTAATTATTTCATGCTCACTTTATTTGTACTCAGTCAAAGAAATTATTGTACTTGTTTACCTCAGTATCTATTATTCGCTAATATATTGTGATACTTGATGTGGACTGTATTCTCTTATTTGTTGATAAAGGTGAGGCTCGTGAGGTACATGATTGAGTGAGGCCGAGGGCCTGATTGTGAGGATATTAATACCATAGCGCGTGAGTTGTCCGCGTAGCACGTGAGTTGACCGTGCGGGTCTAGGTATTAATACCATAGTGCGTGAGTTGTCCGCGTAGCATGTGAGTTGACCGTGCGGATCCAGGTATTGATATGATGGCACGTGAGTTATCCGTGCTTAGCGCTTGGGCTTTAGGAGCCCCTCCGGAGTCTGTATACACCCCCAATGAGCGCAGAGTGTTGAGTGTGGAGTGTTGAGTGCGAGTGTTGAGTGATGGAATGACATTGCTATGAGGTTGCATTTACTTTTGTTATTGCTGCACTTACCTATTGATTTCTTTGTGATATTTGTTGGTTTTGTGAAATTTACCTATTTATTCATGTTTGTTGTAAATTGTTAAAATAAATAATTGGACTACTTTTCTCAGCTCGTCAATACTGCTCAGTTCCTTAGTTATTTTTGTTACTACTGAGGTGGTAGTACTCATAGTACTCCCTGCACTATATGTGCAGATCCAGGTGAGTTAGAGCGCGGTGATCGTTGAGTTCAGGCCGACTATCTTTGAAGACTGCAAGGTAGCCGCTAGCGTCCGCATGACCTTGTTAATCATCTTGTCATTTCTTGTTTTAGACAATTATATTTCTTAGTTCTTAGTTTTAGACGCTCATGACTTAGTGACACCCCGATGTTTGGGACTCGTTTCCGTATTTTATGTTAATTATATTTGGAGTTGATTAGTTTACGAGAAATTCAAATATTGAAAATCTTTTATTAAATTCTTATTATCGATTTAGTAGTAATATTTTGGGAATAGGCTTGCCTTGTAACACGATAGGCACCATCACGACCGTGGTAGATTTTGGGTCGTGACAAGTTGGTATCAGAGCCTAGGTTAAATAGTTCTCACGAGTCATGAGCGGATTTAGTAGAGTCTTGCGGATCGGTGCGGAGACGTCTGTACTTATCTTCGAGAGGCTACAAAACTTTTATGAAATTTCACATTCTTTGATTCTTGTCGCGCGTTCTGTGTATTCTAGTAACTCAACATTTATTATTTCATTCTCTCACAGATGGTGAGGATTCGTGCTACCGGTCAAGAGGGACAGTCATCAGCACGGGCCACGAGAGGCCGAGTCCGCGGTAGAGGCCGAGGCCGCAGTAGAGGTCGTGGTAGGGGCAGAGATATCGCCGGTGCAATAGCTGGGGCAGCACCTGCAGTTCCCCCATTTTTTCCCGCTCAAGATCAGGTCCCCGAGGTAGAGGTTCCGGTAGGAACCAGCTCAGGCACCACATGTGCCTATTGTTATTCCAGGCCTTCAGGAAGCCCTGGCCTAGATTTTATCAGTGTTTACAGGCCTTGCTCGGGCGGTTTCAGCCACTACGGCTGCAGCTACTTCTCAGGCCGGGGGAGGCACTCAGACTCCCACTGCTCGGACACCTGAGCAGGTAGTTCAGGGAGTTCAGACACGAGGGGCACATCCAGCCCAGCCGGTTGCAACTGCTCAGGACTATGTTGCTCCTGTATTGCTAGAGGACGAGCAACATAAATTGGAGAGGTTTGGGAGACTCCATCCTCCGTTATTTAGTGGTGCTGAGGGTGAGGATGCACAGGGTTTCTTGGACAAGTGTCAGAGAATGCCTCGGACCGCAGGTATTCTGGAGACTAGTGGGGTCTCATTCACTACTTTCCAGTTTTCTGGGGCTGCACTTAATTGGTGGGAGGCTTACGAGAGGCGTAGGCCGGTTGGCGCAGTGCCTGTTTCTTGGCAGTAATTCACGGTTCTCTTTCAAGAGAAATTTGTACCGAAGTCCCGCAGAGAGGAGCTTCGCAGGCAGTTTGAGCAGCTTTGTCAAGGTAAGATGTCTGTTACACAATATGAGATGCGGTTCTCTGAGTTGGCTCGTCATGCGGTCTGGTTGGTTCCCACAGACCGAGAGAGGATTAGGAGGTTTGTAGATGGCCTCGGGTTTCAGCTTCGATTGTTTATGACCAGAGAGAGAGTATCTGGTTCTACCTTTAATGTGGTTGTAGATATTGCTCGACAAATTGAGATGGTTCGAGGTCAGGAGAGGGCCGAGAGGGAGGCTAAGAGGCCTCGTGGTCAGGGTGATTTCAAATGTTCTCCTCAGGGAGGTCAGCTTCAACAAGGTCAGTTTTAGAAGAGTCCCTCATCATTCAGTGCATTGCCAGTGCAAGATTCTCATTATGCCCCGCCCGCTCAGGCATCATCGGGTAATTCTTTTGGGCATCGGGAGCAACAACTTCGTCAGAGGAGGGGTTGTTTCGAGTGCGGGAATTTTGGACACATTGCAAGATATTGCCCTAGGCTGTCGAGTGGGACTCCACAGCGGGGTGCCCGACCGTCGACACCAGCACCAGTTCCTCCACCACCTGCCCAGCCAGCTAGGTTTGGAGTTCAGCTAGCTAGGGGCGGAACCCAACCAACTATGGATCGCCCGAGAAGGGGAGGTAGATCAGGGGGTGTCCAGGCCCGTTTCTATGCACTTCAAGCCGGGCCAGACACTATTGCTTCAGATGCTATAATTTCAGGTATGTTCTTTTGTTGGACTCGTTCGAGGATGAACGTTTGTTTAAGAGGGGGAGGATGTAACGACCCGATCGTTCGTTCCCAGAGTTGTAGCCCTGTTTCCCATATTTCTACTTCTTTATGTGTTGTTCAGTTGTGTTGAGTTGTATCGAGTCGGTAGTTTGGGTTCGGAGTAGTTTTGGAGTGAAATGAATACTTCGTCTCTTAGCTAAAAGTCAACCTGAAGTTGACTTATGATTAAACGAATTTGGATTTAGATTTTTATGATTCGATTAGCTTCGTCGGGTGATTTTAGACTTAGGAGTGAGTCCAGAATGTAATTTAGAAGTTCGTGGTAGAATTGGGCTTGAGTTAGCGTAAGTCGGTAGTTGGACTTTATTATGTGTAAATATATAAAGTACTATATTACATAAATAGATGTAGGGCCTACTTTACAAATATAATAATAATAAATAAATAAAAAAGAGATGATGGGTTTGACAACGTCAATCTAAGTTAGGCTTTCCAATATTTATTAGTTTACCTTGCCATGAGCAAATTGGATTAGGAGAGGAGTAGTACTTATATTTAACCCTAGAAGTCAAGAAAAAATAGTAGTTTCGGCAGATCAGTAACGGCAAATTGATTGCTAAGGTATTAATTTCATTCTCTTTCTTTTCGATACTTTTTGTTCAAGATTAGCACTTCTCACCTTGGACTTAAGTGGATACACCCAATTTGAGTAAAAGTGTAAATTCAGCTGAGATTTATTAAAAAATAGACGGAAGATTTATCACAAACTGCTTTATTTTTATTTTGTCTTCACTACACATTTAACATGCAGATTCTGATGTGACAACTTTTCCTTCTCCTTTGGTCATATAGTTTTAGTTTGGACATAACCACCACGGTATTAAATGTGGTATTAAGATTCCTTTGGGTCCATTATTATATATATACTTTGACTAAGTTTAGTGTGGTGATACTATTATCAAAGAAGTAGAATAGTGAAACATAATAATTTAGTGATAAGCAATCACTACCAGATATATAACTCAGTCGAAAATAAGGAGGAATGATTATGAGATGATTGGATTTCAAGGATCAAATAATTTTAAAAATCTGGAAATAGTTTATTAATACATACTCATGTTTTTACAGCACATTAGTGAAGAACATATTTTGACGTGAATATAATAGCTACTGTTTGGAATCCTTACTCTTAATTTGTATAGATTCTTCTTTGGTTAAGTCCATTGGAATACAAATACTAACTTACAGATATTTAATTGGAGATTGAGTTGAATTGTGATATTGAAGTATGGTTTACTTTTATAATTTATGATTTGTTGAGTGAAATATTAATAATTGTCTATAAGTTTGAAATTTAGGGAAACAAGGATTTGGCTCCGACTAGCATAATTCATATCATTAATTAATATTTCCCCATAGATTGAGGCCATTGGAGGTCATTTGGTTGGTGTGCTATACATTGCAAGGCCAGAGAATTTGAGGTTAGCGAGGTAAGTAACAATTTTAACTCTGGCTTTGAGGGTATAAACCTAGAAAAATTAATATCATGTGATTGTTTGGTGGTGATACCCACGCTAGGTGACGGGCGTGTGGGTGTGCACTGCGAGGGATTGAGACTTGGTCCATCCCGCGAGGCCTTATGGCCATCTTCTGTATTTACGTAGTTACTTGTTGTTGAACTTGTCTGGCTTTATGTTAGAGAACATGCTTAGGCTTAATTATTTCATGCTCACTTTATTTGTACTCAGTCAAAGAAATTATTGTACTTGTTTACCTCAGTATCTATTATTCGCTAATATATTGTGATACTTGATGTGGATTGTATTCCCTTATTTGTTGATAATGGTGAGGCTCGTGAGGTACATGATTGAGTGAGGCCGAGGGCCTGATTGTGAGGATATTAATACCATAGCGCGTGAGTTGTCCGCGTAGCACGTGAGTTGACCGTGCGGGTCTAGGTATTAATACCATAGTGCGTGAGTTGTCCGCGTAGCATGTGAGTTGACCGTGCGGATCCAGGTATTGATATGATGGCACGTGAGTTGTCCGTGCTTAGCGCTTGTGCTTTGGGAGCCCCTCCGGAGTCTGTATACACCCCCATTGAGCGCAGAGTATTGAGTGTGGAGTGTTGAGTGCGAGTGCTGAGTGATGGAATGACATTGCTATGAGGTTGCATTTACTTTTGTTGTTGCTGCAGTTACCTATTGATTTCTTTGTGATATTTGTTGGTTTTATGAAATTTACCTAGTTATTCATGTTTATTGTAAATTGTTAAAATAAATAATTGGACTACTTTTCTCAGCTCGTCAATACTGCTCAGTTCCTTAGTTATTTTTGTTACTACTGAGGTGGTAGTACTCATAGTACTCCCTGCACTATATGTGCAGATCCAGGTGAGTTAGAGCGCGGCGATCGTTGAGTTCCGAGGCCGACTATCTTTGAAGACTGCAAGGTAGCTGCTAGCGTCCGCATGACATTGTTAATCATCTTGTCATTTCTTGTTTTAGACAATTATATTTCTTAGTTCCTAGTTTTAGACGCTCATGACTTAGTGACACCCCGATGTTTGGGACTCGTTTCCGTATTTTATGTTAATTATATTTGGAGTTGATTAGTTTATGAGAAATTCAAATGTCGAAAATATTTTATTAAATTCTTATTATCGATTTAGTAGTAATATTTTGGGAATAGACTTACCTTGTATCAGGATAGGCGCCATCACGACCGTGGTAGATTTTGGGTCGTGACACATACTTTCAAAATCTTATGCGAGGTCTTTTTTCCAAGACTTTTCTTAAGGGCACCAAAATATAATCTACTACTCTTATTTGACACTACACCATTAACTTGTTTAAGTAAAAGAAAAAACAGTAGATTATCTCTTTCTCTGGTCCCCCAAGGGGATAGCTAACTTCAAATCCAAGCTACAACAATACTCAGGTACCTTCAATAAGAAAAAGGTGAAATTCCATATTCTTACATATATAAGATTCTTCTCTTTTCATCTACAGTAAAAAACAACAAATTTTCATTCATTTAACAGTTTACTACAGCAAAATCACAGTTGTTCGCGGATGAATCAAAGAGAAGAATAAAATGAATTTTAATTAGGACGAATAAAAAAGCATACGAATTCGGGGCGTTCTCCACTGCAAGGAAGAACTAGATTCACAGCCCGAGACGGAGCTAGAGCTTCACACGCGAATTCAGCCGAATCCAATAGCTTTAATTCAAACTTCATATATCCAGAAATTTAAAAGAAATAGAATCCCGAATGCATTAACTAACCTTGTTTCCCTTCCAGGGACGGAGCTATCCTTGTCCGAGGGGTGTCACCGACACCCCCTTCGCTGGAAAATAATAATGCGTAAATAGATATTTTTTTAAAAAAATTGAATATATACAAGGGGTTGACACCCCTTGACACAAGACAAACTCTTAGTGCAGTAGCCAAGGGGTGTCAAAATTTGCAGAAGGTTGCAAGTTTCATTCCCGATAGACATCAATTTTTTTAATTTTGACATCCCTTTATATAATTTTTGACTCCCCCATTGTTTCCTTCTATTAATGGGATAAAATTTACTTTTTGACACATTGTAGTGTAGAAGACTTATAACGTGTAAACTAAGGCAAATTATTTGATAAAATTGATTAAAACACAGGAGATTAAAACACATGATTGCGACACCTAAGGCGGGCGGATTTTACATCCATACAAGACAGTTGAGTTGCTTACTCTAAATACGCTTTAGACATTAGTGATGCATTTTAAAACTGTACAGTTGACAAAATTACTAATAAATTGGGTCGTTGAATATAATATCAATTTCACGTGTAACCTTGAATGATGGTGGGGTGGACTCCACATCAATACAACACGAGAAAAATATTAGGTATATAAGTGTACAAATAGTCTTAGACCGTAGTAATATGTTTTAGAATCGTGTGGGCGTAAAGCGAATAATACTATTGGTAGGTTGGGCCGTTAAATATAGTATATCATTAATCATTCCGTGTGCAACTTTAAACTAGAGGAAATAACACATAATACCTATCAAGGCATAAGTAATTACCCGGTATTGCCCACTTTAAAATTAATTACAATTTTTACCTATACATATAAACTTATTATCGGACAACTCACTTTCATATTTCCCCTTTAATTTGCTTTGCCCACGTGAGGGGCTATGGAAAATGCAAATCTGTTTTCCTTTTTATTTTATTATATGACTTGAATCACGTTATTTTTTACTATCTCTTTGTCTATGATATGTACATTGACTGTAAAAATATATATTAATAATTATTTGAAAAATAAAAATGAAATAGGATATTCACCGTGAGAAAAATGGACAAGAGGAATAAGTTGATCGGAGAAACTATCGGTTGTCGTGCATACCCAAATTTTAAAAGGATTGTTCTGAATTTTTGTCCACAATTTCAATAAATAAATAATAATATTTATTAACATTAATCATATTTATTAACACTAATGGAATTCCATGGACATATTTAGTAACATTGATAATATTTATTAAAACTAATGGAATTCCATGGAAGTATTATTTTAGTTTAATAATTGAATTTAAAATAAAAAAGTAAACTTTTTACGTACAATTGTATGCCTTGTTGGTATAATTATATACTATATTGGTATCATATGTTAGTTGGAATATTTTTTCGTTGTATTAGCTATATTTAATTGTTGCACTATTTGATTTTTCTATAGTAATAGTAGAATAGTACAATATCTTAAATTTTTTTAATTTCTTTTATACATGTGTATTATGTAATCATTTTGATATTTTTTATGTGTTTATTTTATATAATAGTGTTATAATATAATGTCATGAAATATATTCTTTTATTAATATGTAGTACACTATTTTTTGATTTTTCTATTTATGCATGTGTATTATGTAATAGTAGTATAGCCATATAAAGTTTCGTGGAATTAATTAGTAGAATTGTAAATCCTATTGGTATAATTATATGTCATATTGGTATCATATGGTAGTTGTGATATTTTTTGGTCGTTTTAGCTGCAATTTTAAGTGAATTATATTCTGAACTAATTTATATGATCATATTTTGCTATGTTAAATTTTCTTGTACCTATGAACATAGATTTTGTGTATTATTTAATAGTTTTTATAGTTATATGCAACTGTTGGAACGACCCTGTATAATAATATACCCTATTAGTGATATCATATAATATATGGTATCATATACTAGTTGGGTCATTTTTCTACTTGTATTAGTTGCATTTAATTGGTACACTATTTACTTTTTTTTTTTAAATAATAGTAATATAGTACAATATATTGAAATACCTTATTATATTAATATGTGGTACACTATTTTTTTATTTTTCTCTTTATGCATGTGTGTTATGTAATAGTAGTATAGTCATATAGTTGCCGGAAATTAACTAGTAAAACTGTATACCATGTTGGTATAGTTATATACCATATTGGTATCATATGGTAGTTTGAACATTTTTTGGTTGTTTTAGCTGCATTATAAGTGAATTATATTATGAAATTATTTATATCAACATGAGTTGCAATAATGCTGGAATTTTTGTGCGTCGATAGACATAGATTATGTGTATTAATAGTTTTTATAGTTATAGGCAATTATTGGAACGACCCCATACAACTAAATATCCTCTTAGTTTACGAAATGAACAAGTATTTTTGCGAATATTTAGCTTGCAATACGAGCATGTAATTTTCTCACACTTTTATTGCGTTTTTTAATATTTTGGTAGAGTAATATAGTCGGAGATAGTTGTAACAATATACTAGATAAATTATATGCTCTGTTGGTATACATATATACCATATTGGTATCACATGTTACTAGAAGTTTTTTTCGCTACTGATACTTTTGTTCTATTTTTTAATATTTTATTATTATTTTTGTTCTAACTAGTATATATGGAGATTTGATTGCCATAAATTATGTTTTCTTGCTCTATAACTGGTTGTATTACATGTAATGGTAGAGTACGTATTGATATTTATATGGAAGGAGATCAATGTTTGCATGACAATCACGTGTTGATTCTTTGAATATGATTATGTAATTTATGGTGCTCAATAGCAGTCAATGCGATATTCAGTATAATAGATCAAGTGATAACTGATATTATTTCAGTTTAATAATTGAATTTAAAAAATAAGAAAGAAAAATAAAATTAAAGGTTTATTTTACTTGTTATATTAAAAAAACGTGAACAAATATTTACTATATCAATTATTTTTCTTATTGTATAAAAAAATAATAAAAAAATAGTAAAACCGGTAAATAAAATTAGATTATGAAGAGAAAAAAATATTAAAAAAAGAAGTTAAATGAAATTAGAAAAGGAAAAAAGAAAAAATTAAGAAGAAAAAGAGAAAAAAGAAAAGCAGAAAAGAAAAAAAGAAAAAAAGAAGAAGAAAAGAAGCATAGAAATAAAAAAGAATTGGAGAATAAAGAAAAAATTCCATACAAAAATTACTATGTGTAAGAAATGCAATTAGTTTATGGGTAGAAAAATAAATGGATAGACAAGGGTAAATAGTTTAGTTTTTATAGGTAACTGTGTCAGAACCCCTTTAAACTAAGGTAGGTGAATTTTATATCGACAAAGTATTACAAATATGCCAGATATATAAGTAAAAAGGCAGCCCTAGACTAGTGACACGTTGACTGGGCTGTTATATAAAGTAAATTTCTTCTACTTGTTTAGGGAGGTCAAAGAGGAAAGTTCATGCTCTTTTGTTTGGCAAAAATATTTTACAACTCTAACATCACCTGTGTCTATCACCTATATGATCTGCTTTCTTTTTTTAAAGAACAAAAATAAAATGAAACTGAGTCTTGGATCAATCATCTCATTATACCTGAGAGCGATTCGTCACGCTTATTTTATGACTCAAGAAAAATATCAACTAGAATGTAATTTTTAACAAATATAGTTCAGAAATAATTATGAACAAATGAGTTTATTTATTGTTTAAGTGAAAATAAAAAGTGGAGTAAAATATTGACGTTAAATTAGATATTATTAAGTGAGGTGGTTGAATTTTGTAGACGATACAATCAGTGTTTTAAACAGTATTTTTGGGGCGAGCCCTTGGGCGAGGCGTACCAAAAACGCCCTGGGGTGATGGTGGGGGGTGAAAGTTCCGTAAGGCGTACGTTCAGAAGTTCGAGGCATACGTCCGGGTGAATTTTTGGTTGAAGCGAGTTTTTTGGTTGTGGCATAAGCCCAAGAGATATCTTTTAAAAAAAGAATTAAAAACATTAAATTTAAAAACAAACTTATAATATTGCTAAAAGCCCTAAATTATAAGTCTTTCCCAATTCTTTCCGCTAGTCTACCTCTACCAAGAGCAATGATTTACCACTTTTTTTTTTGCAACAGAAAACTTTATTCTTCCCCGCATGTCAAATTCAACAGGTTTATTTCTTCCTCCATGTAAAAACTTTATTATTTTGAACTCATTACTTTCCTCTTTTTTTATATTTATATGTATGTGATTAGTTTTTTTAAGTTTAGTTCTTCTCTTGCTCTCTTTCAAAACATAATATAGGATTATATATATGCGTGTTTTTATATGTATTGATTGGATTTACATATAATTTCACTTATTTATTTGGGATTTATAATTTCATTAGATAATATGGGTTTTACTTATATATATAATTATCTTGCCTTTATATGTAATTTCCCTTATATAATTTCACTTTATTTGGCACTTCCACACACACACACACACATATATATATATATATATATATAGCCGATATAAAAGTAATAGATGAAAAAATATATAAAATTTGTATATTTTTTATATAAATATTTTTTGTATATTATACATAAAAATTACACTGGGTATGTTGTTGTTGTGTGTGTGTATATATATATATATATATATATATATATATATATATATATATATATATATATATATATATATATATATATATA